>JAHRHJ020003630.1:0-135678 GCA_019776745.2 Taxus chinensis | reverse complement strand
CTCCTTGTACCCCTTTATAAGCATTTTGCGACAGGTTCAGTGGAGTGTCCTTGTGTGATCCGTGACCTATTTGGCCACCCACAACATTTATATTAGGATTATATTAGTTACATTCAATAATGAGAGTTGTACCATTCAATGCAGATGGGCGTAGCCCCGTGAACTTTGGTGGAGACGCCTAATTTTCCATGTTGACAAATTTTCTCACCAACATCCTCCTTGAGGCCAGTTATGAAACAACTCTTGAAAAATTCATTTGACAAGCCTTCTATGTGATTGGCCAAACTCTCAAATTTTGTCTTGTAATGATTTTATTTTTTTGGATCCTTTAGCGTAAATCAAAATCACATGAATAATGTGAGCAAGATCGAGATTTTAAGGTAGAACAAAAATAGTGGATATTATTTGGATGTTATAATTTGAGTCATGAAAAAGGCGTGGTACATGAAGGTGTCTAAATTTTTACCTTTTCCCAACTTTCTATGGCCAAAAGGAGCTCACACTTCATTTTTGGGGACAACTAGTTTTAAGCTAAGACTTGGAGGTTTTAACCACGATTTTTAGTCTTCCCTAGCACTCTAATGGCTTAAAACTTATCATAATTACTTTCACACATCTCTTGCTCCTACAATTAATCATGTATTTACTCGATATTAACACTAAAAAGTGGGGTTAAAAAGTTCTACATGAAGAAAGTAGTGTGGTTGGGTTTCAACTCTGCAACTTATTGGATTTTTCCCATTTTTATTTCGGCCCCTTTAAGCTCAAATTACACTCACGTGAATAATGGAGTCTCAGTCTAAAACTTTCACACACTAGACATATATGGCCAATCATTAGAGGAACTCAATTATAGACGATTGTTCATGCATCACCTATTTTCATGTAATTACTCGAGCTTAAAATTAAATGGGGGCTAAAAAGCGATCCAAGAAGCAAGCATTTTGATTTTTTTTTGGACATGTACCCTATTGGATCTTCCCCATTTTTTAGTTTGTCCCCTTTAAGCACAAATTGCACTCATGTGAATAATGCAAGCACAAATTGCACTCATGTGAATAATGCAAGTGAGATAGAGTCGATAAAGTCGAACACAATTAGTGGATATTATTTTGGTGTTACAATTTGAGCTATGGAAAATGTGTGGTACATGTAGGTATTTAATTTTTTACTTTTTAATTTCAAACTTCCCATTGATTTATTTCTCTTATCTCCAGAATTGGGTCATTTAGTGTGATTGCACAACATTGAGTTTTCTCCAAGGTGTGGGACCTTGCAAGGTGAGAAAACTCTCTAGAGAAAGTTAGTTCTTACTCCTCTATTTAGGTGTATGCATGAATTTTGTAGAGGTTCAATGCTAAATCCTACTCTAGATTCCAAGGAGACAGAGTTGAAGATGCAAAAAGGGGAAACAAAACTAAGCTAAAATGGTGATACACCAAAGGAGTGAAGAACTTTTTTTTTGTAAATAAACACAAATCATAAGAATGTAACACAGAACATGCACAGATTGCCAAGATATAATGAAAGATCAGAAGACAATGATAAACACATGAAAGGATTGAAAATCATTCACAGAACATGCATTATCATTCCCAAGTTTTTAATACAATGCATTACAATGGAAAGGAGGCAAAAATATGTGCTGCAGCCTGTATGAGAGGTCTGAAACTCTACAAATCTACCTGCTAAGGAAGAAAAGAGAGATTGCAAGAGCAAGAATGTCCAACAAAACAAAGGATCAAATCCTTTTCATTTATAGCTGAAGCAAGGAGAGAGAAAATAGAGGAGGAAAAAAATCAGATCTCTAGGCTCAACCACCCACCATTAATCCTTTCAAATCACCCTGCAAACCCATCAAATTGACTCCTCTGCTTCTGTTTTGGCGTGTTGGAGAAAAAATGATGAATTTGGTGAAACACAGCTCTCAAAGCAATCTGATCTTGGATTAATGGCATGAGAAGACATTTTAGGGTTTTTCCCTCATCAAATCGAGTTGATTCTTCATCCTTGGCATGTGGGAGAAGGTAACCATGGCAGATTGAGCAAAAAACAACTCATTCAAAGCAATCTGATACGCATTAAAGGCATGAAAGATGTTTTTAACATTTTCTCCATCGAAACCTGTAAAAAATGATGTTTTTATTCCTCCAATGCATAGAGGAGATCAAGACCTTTCCAACAAGTCTGATTTTTCCCAAATCTGATCTCTGGATCGAAAGATATGCCCATCTGAAGATTTAGGGCAAAATCAGGGCATAAATTTGGGCACAAATTTTGAGGCACAAATTAGGGCACACTTGGCAGAAAAATCAGATTTTGAAAATGGGTCCATGGGGTCAAAATTTACTTTTTACAGTTTTGGAAACTTTTCCCAAAAAACCTCCATGCCTCCACTCCGAGACACGTGGCACCTCCTGATTCGATCCGCGGGCTCAAGACCTTTCCTTTTCCTCCTTTTTTCATATTGGGAAAATTTCCCAAAAACCTCCGTGCCCCACCACTCCACTTGATGTGGACACGTGGCAGCTTCAATTTGATCGATGGGCAAAATTTTCCTTTGACCATTTTCTCCTTTGGAAAAAATTCCAAAAATCTTCCGGCCTGCAACTGGCACGTGGCGGCTTCAAAATTTGACTTTGAGCATTTTAACCCCAAAAGGGAAAATTTCCAAATTTTCCTCCGCGCCTCCGCCAACCGCTTCCTTCCCCTCCGTGGGCCTGCAAATTTTCTCCTTCATGCCAAAATTTTCCTTTGCGCCCTTTTGACCAAAGTGCCAAAAACTCCAAAATCCTCCCGACACCCACCGCTCCGCCCTGCCACGTGGCATCTTTTCATTGGCTGTGGGCCTGTCTAGGGAAAATTTCCCCTCCAAACCCCACCGAGCCATAACTCAAAAATTACAAGGAGTTAGGAGGAAAATTTTACCTTTCTGGAAAGGTAAGAAAATTCTCTATCTGATGGAATCATACCCAAAAAATTTTGAGTCCCTGAAGCATGCAAAAAATTCATTTTAAGTACCAGCAAAGGAAAAGGAGGAGGAGTTAGCCAAAAATAAGCATGGGCTTATTTTGGATAACACTTTTGGCGACTCAGAGGGGTCATCTGCCTGCTAGATGAAATGACCAGCTACCTGAAGCAATCCATTGGGCATGGAGTCATGAACTCAACTGCTTGTTACTCTCAATTCATTAGAAAATCTCTAAGATGAAGATTGTGAGAGTAGAAAAATCACTTTGACCTGGAACATGATCTGCAAAAGATGCATCCTTGGGGCAACAAAACCTGTGCCAAAGCACTTAGGGAAATGTAAATCTAAGCTACAACAAAACAATGTGCATAAGCACTTGGAGGAATGAAAAAATATAAGCTAATATGTACAAGGTGAGAAGTTTCCCTTCTAGTAGCAATGCTTTAGATGGATTCCATTAACTGGAATCTGCAGTTCCTCACCATCCAATGTAGACAATTGGAAGGCATTGTTGTTTTTGCATTTTGTGACCATGTAGGGGCCACTCCAAATGGCATCAAATTTTGAATGCCTTCCTGGCTTTGCTCGGTCTGCATCCCATTTCAACACTAAATCTCCAACTTGGAAAGTTCTAGCCTTAGCTTTCTTATCAAAGCTTCTCTTGATCAATGCTTGGTCCTTTTCCATTGTTTGGGCTGCATGCTCTCTGATTTCTTGGAGTTCCATCAATTCTACATATCTAACCTCCATGGGCTCACACTCCAACAATTCCAATTGCTTCATGAGTTCCAATGTTGGCAACTCAAGTGACATAGGCAAGACTGCCTCTTTCCCATAAACAAGTCTAAATGGAGAGTTACCTGTGGATCTCTTAGGAGTTATCATATCAGCCCAAAGAGCTGATTTGAGCTTAGTGTGCCAAGTCCTCTGATTTTCATCAAGAGTCCTCTTGATGATCCTTAATAGATTCTTGTTTGTGGACTCAGCTTGGCCATTACCTTGAGGGTAATAATTTGATGAAGTGCTCAAATAGATCCCATTTCTAACAGCCCATTCAGTTACCTTTGATCCTATGAATGCCAATGCATTATCTGATATTATAGTGGCAGGTATACCAAATCTGGTTGTTATCCCCTCATAGAAGTCTAGAATGCTAGATTCATTTGCCTCTTTGAGTGCCACCACCTCAGTCCATTTGGTGAAGTAGTCTGTTGCTGTTAGAATCCATTTGTGACCTTGGCTTGAGTCTGGATTAATGACTCCAATGAAGTTCAAACCCCATTGCATGAATGGCTGGTCAACTGAGATTGGGTGCAATGGAAGTGCTGCTAACCTCTCTTTGCCTGTGAAGAATGCACAATTCTTGCACCTCTTGATCCATGCATAACAATCACTAAACACTTTGGGCCAATAATAACCAGCCTTCATGATCTTGAGAGCTATGTCACTCTTGGAGAAAAATGACCCCCAGCTGATCCATTATGGAACTCTTCTAACATTTTCTCAATCTGATTTGTCCCAATGCATCTCAGCAACACTCCATTGATATCCTTTTTGAACAAGACACCATCAACAAGTGCATACGGAATAGCCTACAATCTGAAGTGTCTTCTTTTGGCTTTGTTCATCTCTGGAGGGCATAGGCCTATTTGTAAGAAGTGCATTATGTCTTGGGTCCAGCAAGGAGTGAGCACACCACCATTTTCTTCTTGAACATCTCTTTGTTCTTGGCTGTCCTGCAGCACCAAAACAACATTCTTCTCTTTGCTTGCTTCAATTGGTTGACTCAAGGCCAATTGCTCACACAATCCCTTTCCTCAGACCAGCTTGGTGACTTTGATCTCAATGTCATACTCCATGACATGAGTAATCCACCCTGCACATTTTTCATTTAGATCTTTGTTGAGGAGGAAGTCTTTAACTCCCACATGAGAAACCAGTAGTTGAACCTTGTTGTTTGAAACTAGATGCTTAAATTTCTTCAAGCTCCTAATCACTGCAAGAACATGCTTCTCAATGAAGGAATACCTTACTTCATAGTCCTCCAAGCTTTGGCTAAAGAAGGCAATTAGTTGCTTTGCATTTTCTTCATTATGTTGTACTAAAATTGCAGAAATTGTATCACCACCACCAAATGCATAAAGGATGAAGTCTTTGGAGAAATCTGGGTTAATGAGAGTTGGAGCCCATGAGATAGCTTCTTTGATTGCCTCAAAACTTTCCTTACCTTCAGCTGTCCATTTGAATGCCACACTTTTCTTCAACATCATAGTTATTGGCTTGACAAGGGCTGCAAAGTTTGGAACAAACCTTCGAACAAAATTGATTCTTCCCAAGAAACTTTGAAGAGCCTTCTTATGACTTGGCAATGGTAGTGCTCTTATTGCTTCAACCCTCTCTAGATCAATTGCTAACCCTTCTTTGGAAACAATGTGGCCTAGGAGCTTGCCTTCATGAGCTAGGAATATGCATTTTTTGGGATTCAAAGATACCCCAAATCTTCTACATCTTTGGAACACTTGTCTCAAATGAAAGAGATGGTCTGTTGCACTTTTAGAAAATACAGTAATATCATCTAGGTATATCAGCACTATTTTGTTGATCAATCCCTTGAATGCCATATCCATTTCCCTTTGGAAAGTAGCTCCGGCATTAGACAACCCAAATGGAATTTTTCTATATGCATAGGTTCCCCATTTGGTGGTGAAGGTTGTTTTGAACTGATCATCTTCCTTTACCATGATCTGATTATACCCTGAATAACCATCTAGCAATGAAAACCTCTCAGAGCCAGCAACAACTTGCAAAATCTACTCCATAGAAGGAAGTGGGTAGTGATCCTTGAGGGATGCTCTGTTCAAATCTCTAAAGTCTACACACAACCTGATTTCTCCACTCTTCTTTCTAACTGGAACCAAGTTTGCAACCCAGCTTGAATGCTTGATGGGGAATATGATACTTGCCTCTATTAACTTATTCAATTCCTTCTTCATGAGAGGCTCAATGTGTGGATTGACCGGTCTCTATTTTTTCCTGATGGGCTTAACACTTGGATCTAGTTCAATTGTGTGTTGAGCTAGCTTGGGATTGAAACCTCTCAAGTCTTCATAGCTCCAAGAAAATACATCCAGGAACTCTTGGAAAAGTTGCATGAATTGATACCTTTCTTTCTCGGTTGCCACTTTATCAATTTGAAGTGACTTGCCTTCTCCAACTGAGATGGGCTCTGAATCCTCTCCCTTGACTTGGATGTTTTCTTTCTCCTTCCTAAATTGATCATTAGGATTGAAGATAGACTCTAAAGTCACAAGTCCTTTTGGTAGTTTGTTGGTTCTCAGCTGTACCACTTGATCACCGTACTGTTGTCCCAACTTTTCCTGATTTTTGGCTGAGAACTCAGCTTCCTCTTGCAAGAAATTGATGATTTGTTGGTCACTCTCAAACACTTGCCAACTTGCATTATTGTCTGGCACTGATGGCCTCACAATCACATGGATGTTTGGATGCATTTTATCTCTTTTGATACTCTCCACAACATCAAAAGTTTCTCCAACTGCTGCAAGCCTATCAACAGCTTGGTTCTCTTTCCTAGGGATGGAGTTGATGCCAAAGCCCTCAAAATCCTCAATGAGATCCCACACCCTATTCCTATAACTTTTGAGCAAGTCATTCTTGGCAGCATGTTGTCCTTTAACTTGATTAACA
This sequence comes from Taxus chinensis, assembly GCA_019776745.2. NCBI lineage: Eukaryota > Viridiplantae > Streptophyta > Pinopsida > Cupressales > Taxaceae > Taxus > Taxus chinensis. The sequence goes on along the minus strand of JAHRHJ020003630.1, from coordinate 129,002 downwards.
ATCAGCTCACTATCACCAAAGACTTGTAAGTTTTTGATGCCTCTCTTCCTTGACCAATGCAATCCATGTATCAAAGCTTCATATTCAGCAGTGTTGTTAGAACATGCAAACTGAAATCTAAAAGCTGAATAATACTTAATGCCTTGAGGTGAAACAAGCATAGCTCCTCCTCCTGCACCTTGTCTACTTCTTGATCCATCAAAGAAAAACTGCCATACCTCATTGTCATCTCTATGGTATGGCTTGGTGACACTAGGAATAGGCTGATTTTCTTCATGTATGTAATAGAGTCCTAGTTCAGATTCCTCCATTTCCTTGTAGGGATCAAAAGCATGTACCTTGCTTTCCCATTCATCAAGAGTCAAATATGGAATGCTTCCAACTTTGGTGTCAGCTTCATGTGTGCTTGGATAATCCTCTTGATCAAACGCTGAACAGTTGGCATTGATTGGGCTTGGAGTATGAGGCTCAATGTGAAAGTTTGCAATAGGTTCAGACCTGATTGTGGCCTTGGCTCCATACCTTGTCCTAAACAACATGTGTGACCAATCAGCAGATAGGTAGCCTCCAATTCTAGCTGTGAAATCCCTTGACAAACATATGGCAAAGAGTGGTGGCAAATCTATCACTGACACATCTTGCAAAATAGTGACATTGGGGCATGCATGCAAAGTAAGGCTCAAATATTTAATTACCCCAACTGTTGTTACTGTTGTCCCATCTAATTGCACCACCCCCTTGGATATGACTTCATATTGAAGGCCCAGATGATCAGCTATTTGCTTGGGCATCACAGAACTACTTGCCCCAGAATCAATCATACAATTATGTACTAGTTTATCCCCAATGATCAATGAAACATAGAATGGAGGGGGCTTCAAATTTTTACCTTGCTGTCCTCCATGATTCCCCTCAGGCTGAGTAGCATTTGTGAGTACCTTCTCTTGCATATGAGCTAGCTGATTTGAGGTTGACCAATTCTTCATGGCAGCTTGTAATAGATCCCTTTGTCCTGGGATGGATAGTGACTCCCACATAGATATGTTCACATTGGTCTTCTTCATTTGTTCAATGATGTTAAATGGGGATGAACCATCTCTTTGCTGCCCTTTAGTCTACACATTCTTTTCTTGTACATGGGCTACAACAGCTGGCATTTGAGCTGGTCTAGAAGGTGGCTTGGGCTGTCCTTGCACATTTGGAACTGCATTTTGCTTGCCAACACCTTGTGGAGTGATGGAAGGTTGTGAATCACTTGGATCTAATGACTTCCCTTCACCAATATTCCTCTTCTTTGACCATGTGTTAGCTGCTACACTCTGAGAAGGTGTTTGATTCATACCACAAAAATCTTCAGCCTGCCAATTCACAAGTGTAGTCTCATTTGGAGTTGTATCTTATTGAAATGTCCCTTGTTGTTGGTTTTTTTCTCGACTCGCTTCACTCTCTACACCAGTTGTTGTCACCATCAAAGCTTGGTTCAAAGCACCATTGAAGCACATAGATTGGCTGTGAGGTTCATTGCATGGGAAACACCAGTCATACTCTTGAGCTATATTATTTTGCACTGGCACTAAGGCTTTAGAGGTAGATGCAACATTGGGGTTATAGGGCTGAAATGGTCTATTGGCAGGAGGCCTTACTTGATTTTGATTTGCAGCTGGGTTGGGTGGCCTATTAGGCTGATATGGTTGTCTATTAGGCTGAGTTTGAGGCTGATAAGAAGGCCTAAAACTTTGAGCTTGCTATCTCTTGAGCGTAACCAGCTCATTGCCCAAATTTTGCAATTGTTTCATAACTTCTTGAAGCTCATTTGAGGCACTAGAGGATGAAGTAGAAGTTTCATTTGAACTCTGATTTCTAGGGGTGGGAATAGGAGCTAAAGTAGGTGCTTGACTAGTACTTGGGCTTCCCAACTCTGGATATAAGGGCATAGGAGGCCTAGGTGCAAGTTTACCAGCTTGGATCAAACAATTCTCAGCCCTAATGGTGATGTTGTAAGCTGCAGGTAGAGTTACACCTCCCATGGATTGGATCAACATAGAAATGTCAGAATTTAAAGCCTTGAGAAAGTATAAGAAAGCACCTTGAGCTGTTGGCCTCACTGCCAATGGGATTCTAACCCATGTTCTTTGAAATCTGAAATTGAAGTCTGTTAGCTACTCATTGGGAGCTCTCTTGATAGTTGTCAGTTGCTCCAATAGAGACAAGTTGTCCCCTTTCTCTCCAAATTGGTTATGGAGGGTTGTGCACAACTGGTTCCAATTTTGGATAGAGCCTGCCTCAAGGCTCCTGAACCATTGCAAGGCTTTCCCTTTGAATGAAGATGCCAGTAATTTGACAGTAATTTCCATCTCAACAATCTCATGGATTGCACAAACATTAGCAATGTCTTTGACATGATCACCAGGAGTGGTCTGATTTTCTCCAGTAAAGTATGGGATGTTCTTCAATGCTGCAATTGGAACTGGGTTTTGTGCATTGAGAGCAAGTGGGCTGCTGCCAGTAAAGTTGACATAAGGATTGGGTTGTGCCATTATGATTGGCCTGAGAACCCTTGTTGATTGGATGAAAGGTCTACCAGGTGGAGGAGTTGATAGAGTTCTGTTTGGTGGAGATGGAGACCTTTGAATCCTTCTTCCCCTTTCTCTTCTTTCTGGGGATAATTGTAGATACTTAGACAATCCCTCTTCTCTGGTCCTTGACCTTGTTTGGATTCTTCTCATGAATATTCAAGCTTGGACTGCTAAAACCAGTTGATTCTATCCTTTTGGAGTCGTCAGATGTGCAAATCAAGGCTCTTTCAAGCAAGAAACTTACAACAATTGCACATCAACTTTGTTGTAATGAAGATGAAGACCTCTAAGGTCCCACCGGGTGCCAAAACTGTTAGTGCAAATCTACAACACCCCCTAAATGACCTTCAGATCTGCAGTCCAGAATTGGGTCATTTAGTGTGATTGCACAACATTGAGTTTTCTCCAAGGTGTGGGACCTTGCAAGGTGAGAAAACTCTCCAGAGAAAGCTGGTTCTTACTCCTCTGTTTAGGTGTATGCATGAATTTTGCAGAGGTTCAATGCTAAATCCTACTCTAGATTCCAAGGAGACAGAGTTGAAGATGCAAAAAAGGGGAAACAAAACTAAGCTAAAACGGTGATACACCAAAGGAGTGATGAACTTTTGTTTTGCAAATAAACACAGATCATAAGAATGTAACACAGAACATGCACAGATTGCCAAATATAATGAAAGATCAGAAGACAATGATAAACACATGAAAGGATTGAAAAATCATTCACAAAGCATGCATTATCATTCCCAATTTTTAATACGATGCATTACAATGGCAAGGAGGTAAAAATATGTGTTGCAGCAGCTATGAGAGGTCTGAAACTCTACAAATCTACCTGCTAAGGAAGAAAAGAGAGCTTGCAAGAGAAAAATGTCCAACATTACAATAGATCAATCCTTTCCATTTATAGCTGAAGCAAAGAGAGAGAAAATAGAGGAGGAAGCAAATCAGATCCTTTTCCTCAACCACCCACCATTAATCCTTTCAAATCACCTGCAAACCCATCAAATCGAGCTCCTTTTTCTGCATTTTTGCATGTTGGAGAAAAAATGATGAATTTGGTGAAACACATCTCAAAGCAATCTGATCTTGGATTAATGGCATGAGAAGACATTTTAGGGTTTTTCCCCCATCAAATCGAGTTGATTCTTCATCCTTGGCATGTGGGAGAAGGTAATCATGGCGGATCGAGCAGAAAACAACTTGTTCTAAGCAATCTGATATGCATTGAAGGCATGAAAGACATTTTTAACATTTTCTCCATCAAAACCTACAAAAAATGATGTTTTTATTCCTCCAATGCATAGAGGAGATCAAGATCTTTCCAACGAGTCTGATTTTTCCCAAATCTGATCTCTGGATCGAAAGATATGCCCATCTGAAGATTTAGGGAAAAATCAGGGCATAAATTTGGGCACAAATTTCGAGGCACAAATTAGGGCACACTAGGTGGCAAAATCAGATTTTGAAAATGGGTCCATGGGGTCAAAATTTACTTTTTGCACTTTTGGAAAAATTTCCCAAAAAACTCCGCGCCTCCGCCGCCCCGGGACACGTGCCACCTTCTGGTTCATCCATCGCGGGCTCAAGACCTATCCTTTTCCTTTTTTTTTCATTGGGAAAATTTCCCAAAAACCTCCACACTCCCTCCGCTACCGATGTGGACATGTGGCACATTTCATTTGTGCGGAGATGCGGGTGTTCAACACCTTTGACACGTTTTCATCTTTGGCCCAAAATCCACCGGTGCCTTTTCTCCATGCACGTTTCTCCTTGCGGCTTGCATGTAAAATTTGACTTTGAGCATTTTAACCAAAAGGGAAAAATTTCCAAAATTTCTCCTGGGCCTCCGCCAACTCCATTTCCTTTCTTTGTCGGGCCTGCGGGCCAAAATTTTCCTTTGCACCCTTTGACCAAAGCGCCAAAAACTCCAAAATCCTCCCGACGCCCACTGCTCCACCCTGCCACGTGGCATCTTTTCATTGGCTGCGGGCCTGTCTAAGGAAAATTTCCCCTTCAAACCTTGCCGAGCCATAACTCAAAAATTACAAGGAGTTAGGAGGAAAATTTTACCTTTCTGGAAAGGTAAGAAAATTCTCTATCTGATGGAACAATACCCAGAAAATTTTGAGTCCCTGAAGCATGCAAAAAATTCATTTTAAGTACCAGCAAAGGAAAAGGAGGAGGAGTTAGCCAAAAATAAGCATGGGCTTATTTTGGAGCTGCACTCTATGTCTTATCTAATAAATCAAACGTTGTCCAATAAAAAAACTTGACAACATTTGCGTTTGGGTTTTGAACCTAAAACCTATTGGATTTTCCCCATTTTTTATTTTGGCCCCTTTAAGCAAAAATTGCAGTCACATGAATAATGTGAGAGATATTGAGATGATAAAGAGGAACACACATAACAGATATTATTTGGGTGTTATAATTTGATTCGTGGAAAATTCACAGTACATGCAAGTATTTAATTTTTGATTTATTTTCCAACGTTCCATTGATGTCTTCATCTTTTCTAGAAAATCAAATAATGTCCTATAAAAAATCTTGATGGCATAAAAATAAAATTAAAAAATAACAAAGTTCGGCAGATAAAATCTACCTATCACTCATATGCCCAATCACTGGAGGGGCTCAATTATCAATGTTTGTTCACTCATCTCCTATTTTCATGTAATTACTCTTACATTAACTTGATCTTAAAATTAAAAAAGGGGGGATGTGAATCCAGCTACAAGAGGTTGAAATACCTCCAAAAACACACATAAACAGCTTTGCAAATAAAACTAGGAGTTTCAAAATAGCTTACTTCTCATTCTAGAATTCACACCGATCTATTACATCATTACAATTCTCCTTTTATTTCAAGACTACTCTAAAACCCTAAAATGCCAAAAACCCTAAAATGCCAAAAAACCCTAAAATGCTAAAACAAAACAACTCAGATTGACCCCAAAATTTATGTGCCAAATATGCCTTCATAAATTAGGGCTCACGCGAAATTTGGACTTATTCTGACAAGCACAACAAAAGTTATTAAAGTTCTAAGACCTAGTCAAAAGTGGAAAAAACATTCGGAGCCAATTTTAGGCCACTAGATGAAGGAATCCGAGCCCGAAAACGTGCCAAAATGAGAACAACCTTGCAAGAAAGTTGACCCCAGCATAGTACTAATGTATATCTACCACCCTGTAAAATTTCAGGACGATCCAACGGTCGGATCAAAAGTTATGGTCTCTGCAAGTTATGCTCCCGCATCATTCTCCCCTGGTTGAAAAGAATTCAGCTCCTGCGAATTCTGTTGATGGAACTCATCTAATTTTTCACTGTCAATTTTCCTCAACTCCCACTCAGGAATCCAAGTATTTTCTTCTTGCTGCAAACCTTCCCACTGTACCAAATATCTGTTGTAGCTCCCATGTCTAGTAGTGATTGTCTTTTGGTCCAAGACACGCATTACCCTCTCCTTTTTCTCCTTCGGCATCTGTTGCTTCCAGTTTATTTCTTCCTCCTCTGCAACATTTTCATCATGACCTGGAAACTTATATAAATCAGAAACATTAAAAACTGGTGAGATAGCAAAGTTTTCAGGTAGCTCCACCTTGTAGGCATTATCACTCATTTTCTTCAGAATCCTACATGGCCCAATCTTCTTATACTTGAGTTTATTATATGTCCCCTTTGGAAACCTCTCTTTTCTAAGATGAACCATCACCATATCTCCTTCTTCAAATACACTTACTCTCCTACTAGCATCTGCAGCTGTTTTATATTGTGCATTACTCACTTTCAGCTTTTCCCTCACTTCATCTTGTAGCTGTAGAATGTGTTCTGCAAATGCTTCTGCATCATCACTAGTTTCATCTTCACCTGGTAGAACAATTAGATCTAGGACCCCCTTGGGATTCCTACCATATACAATCTGGAAAGGAGACCTCCCTGTTGACCTATTTACTGAGCTATTATATGCAAACTCAGCTTGAGGTAAAGCTAAGTCCCATTGTTTTGGCTTTTCTCCAACTATACAACGTAGGAGATTTCCCAAGCTTCTGTTCACTACTTCAGTCTGCCCATCAGTCTGGGGGTGATATGCACTACTGAACTGTAGTTGTGTCCCTAATTTCTTCCACAGAGTCTTCCAAAAGTGACTCAAAAACTTCGTGTCCCGATCTGAAGTGATCGTTCTTGGAATTCCATGTAATCTAACCACTTCTGAAAAAAACAAATCTGCAATTCTGGAAGCATCATTAGTTTTTTTACAAGAAATGAAATGTGCCATCTTAGAGAATCTATCAACCACAACAAAGATAGAATCATTCCCTCGCTGTGTGTTAGGAAGCCCTAACACAAAATCCATACTCAGATCAACCCATGGCCCTGTAGGGATAGGTAATGGCATATATAACCCAGTATTCTGTGCATGGCCCTTAGCCATTTGACACACTCTACATCTTGCTACAATCCTACTTATGTCCCTCTTTACCTTTGGCCAATAATACTTTTCTACAACAAGAGAAATTGTCTTACTTATACCAAAGTGTCCAGCCAACCCCCACTATGCAATTCTCTTATAATATTTTCTCTCATTGAACCAATAGGGATGCACAATTGTTTCCCCCTAAACAAATAACCATCCTGCATCAAATAATCAGAAGAACCACTACCTACTGTAGGCTCCTTAAGTTTTCACAACATCACCAAAATCAGGATCACCTTCATACAATTCCTTAACTGCCTCAAACCCTAGGACTTTATTTTCCATTGTTGTCAAAAGGGCTACACGCCTACTCAAGGCATCAACAACTTGATTCTGCTTACCAGACTTATGCTTTAAAACAAAAGTATATTCTTGCAAAAATGAAACCCATTTTGCATGCCTACTATTTAGTTTCTTCTGTGTGTTTACATACCTCAAGGCTTCATGGTCAGTGAAGAGCAAAAATTCCTTTGCTACCAAGTAATGTCTCCAATTCCTTAATGCCTGAACAATAGCATAAAATTCCACATCATAAGTAGAATATTTCCTCCTGACTTCATTTAACTTTTTACTAAAGAATGCCACAGGTCGTCCTTCTTGATTCAGTACACAGCCAATCCCGACATGTGAGGCATCACAGTCAACCTCAAAGACCTTGCTAAAATCTGGCAATACCAAAACAGGTGCTTCTGACACTTTCTTCTTCAACAATTCAAAACTATCTGTTGCTGCCTTGGTCCATACAAACTCCCTCCCTTTTGTACACTCTATTATGGGTGCAACAATGCTACTGAAATTCCTGATGAACTTCCTATAAAAAGTTTCCAATCCATGAAAACTACGAACCTCTGTCACATTCCTTGGAATAGGCCATTCCAAAATTGCCTTTACTTTTTCCTCATCCATCCTCACTCCATCCTCTGATATGACAAATCCCAAAAAAACAAGACTCTTATGAAGAAATCTACACTTCTTTAAGTTTGCATATAGACTCTCTTTACGTAACAAGTCTAACACCAATTTCATATGTAACAAGTGTTCTTCCACTGTCTTACTGAATATCAGAATATCATCAAAATAGACAACAAACTTACCATTGTATTCTCGGAGTACTTGTTCATCAACCTCATGAATGTACTGGGTGCATTAGATAGCCCAAATGGCATCACCATCCACTCGTATAATCCATCTTTTGTTTTGAAAGCAGTTTTCCATTCATCCCCTTCACGGATTCAGATCTGGTAGTACCCACTCCATAGGTCAATCTTGCTAAAATATCGGGCTCCCGCTAGCACATCCATCATATCATCCAATCTTGGAATTGGGAACCGATACTTAATTGTGATCTTGTTTATGGCTCTATTGTCTACACACATTCTCCAGTCTCCATCTTTTTTGGGAGTCAATAACACTGGAGTTGCACATGGACTCATGCTTTCTCTCACTAACCCTTTCTGTATTAGATCTGTCACTTGTCTGTTCAACTCTTCACTCTGTGTCAGACTCATCCGATAGGCTTCCTGGTTTGGAAGGGCCGATCCTGGGATCAAATCAATATGGTGTTGAATATCTCGCTTTGGGGGTAACCCATCTGGTAGCTCATCTGGTATGACATATTTGTATTCTTTTAGTACCTTTTCTGCTGCAATAGGTATATTAAAGTCCTCTTTCTCCACCTTCTTTGAAATTAGTGCATAACACCATCCAACTTCTTCCATTTCTGTAACAAACTCTTTTGTAGCCAATAAGCCCTCACTCTTCTCTTCTTCCTTGAAGGGTAACAAGACCACCTTTACACCATCCTTCCAAAAGGTATATGTATTTTTCCCTCCATCATGTGTAACCTTTCTATCGTATTGCCAAGGCCTACCCAGTAATATATGACATGCATCCATTGGGATAACATCACACCACACCTCATCCTTGTAGGTATTCCCAATTGAAAACTTTATAAGGCATCTTTTATCTATGGTTACCTCATTTCCTTTCTTGAACCATGATATACGATAGGGATATGGGTGCTTCTCACATTTCAGATTGAGTTTATCAACCATTACAGTTGAAACCATATTTTCACAACTACCACCATCAATATTAATTTTACATACCTTTCCTCCAGAGGTGCATCTTGTTCGAAATATATTTGTTCGAAGCCACGAATCAGTACCAGCAACATCACGTTCTTTCTCCTTCCTTGGGACAATCATCATCCTCCTTATCATGAGGGTTTCACCCAAGTCTGCAGCAACCTCCATTTCTTCTTCCTCTTCAACTTCAACCAGATTTACTCGTGGTTGTTCTCCTTGCCATCTATCTTGTGTAGGATAGTGTGGACACTCAAAAGCTCTGTGCCCCTCTTCACCACATCTGTAACATGTATATTTCCTTTGGGGGCTATTCCAGCCCCGTCCTCCATTATAACCTCTTCCCCTCTGAAATCCCCTACCTCTTTGGTAGTTACCACGGCTTTGACCAGAATCTTCATGCCCTTCTGTATTAGAGGATTCACCTTTTGTAGATTCAAATCTACCCCTGCCTCTCATTGGAGATGATGATGGACCTCTCTTCACACCTCTTCTAAAATTATTCCTCTTGTTCTTTTCTTCTGCCTTTAATGTGAGTTGATAAGCATCATCTAGGATATGGATCCAGAGCATACTCAGCTCATCTTGTATGGTGTAACTCAACCCATTTATATACCATGTAGCCTTTTGTTCTTCAGACTCTCCCTGTTCCACCCTGATTGATAACTTGTAAAATTCATTGGTATACTCCTCAATGCTGAGATCCTTCTGTCTTAGGTTTTGGAACCTTCTGAAAGAGTGTCTGAGCATAATCTACAGGAAGAAAATTTTCTTTCAGCTTCTTTACCATTTTATTCCAGTTTTAGATCTTTCCCTTTCCATTCCTTTGTCTTTCATTTTGTAGGTGATCCCACTAGATCAATGCATGTCTAGCCAACTTAGTGCATGCAAACTTAACCTTCTTCTCCTCTGAAAGGGTTTTCCACTCAAATAATTTTTCCATGCGATTTAACCAGTCAATCAACTCCTCTGGTCATAACCCTCCACCATAATCAGGAACATTAATCTTGATGTCGTCATTCTTTCCCTCTAAAGCCTTGAATCAATCTCTCCTCAAATGGTCTCTCATTCAAGGTTTCTTCATCTCTCTCATTTTCTTCTTCATCTCCTCCTTCATTAATTAATGGAGGTAATTCTTCAATATCACTATCTGGGTCTGCATCCCCATTTGCATGTCTCCTTCTAAGGCGGGTAACTTCTCCTGTGAGCTCAGCAACTTGTCTCTGTAGCTCCTGCATATGCCTATTCATCTGGGCATAACCTCCCCTCCCGCGTCTAGCCATGATTATATAAAATAGAGGTAAAAATTACATAGAAAAATGTAATATGTTACCTTAACTATTTCCGCAAGATCAAAATCCTAGCTCTGATACCAATTGATGTGAATCCAGCTGCAAGAGGTTGAAATACCTCCAAAAACACACATAAACAGGATTTGTAAAATAAAAAACAGGAGCTTCAAAATAGCTTACTTCTCATTCTAGATTCACACTGATCTATTACATCATTACAATCCTCCTTTTATTTCATAGACAACTCTAAAAACCCTAAAATGTTTCAAAAACCCTAAAATGCCAAAAATTACCTACTAAAATGCTAAAACAACTCGGATTGACCCCAAAATTTGCGTGCCAAATATGCATTCATAAATTAGGGCTCACGCATGAAATTTGGACTTATTCTAACAAGCACAACAAAAGTTATTAAAGTTCTAAGACCTAGTCAAAAGCATAAAAAACATTCGGAGCCAATTTTAGGCCACTAGATGACGGAATTTCGAGCCCAAAAACGTGCCAAAATGAGCACAACCTTGCAAGCAAATTGTCCCCCAGCATAGTACTAATGTATATCTACCACCCTGTAAAATTTCATGACGATCCAACGGTCGGATCAAAAGTTATGGCCTCTGCAAGTTATGCTCCCGCATCACTAATGCTACCAGCGAATAGTTGATATCGGCCAATACATTTCCTTTTAATTCGTGGCATTCACCTAGATTTCAAAAGTCATTTATAGAAATTTTCCAAGTAATATCTATGGTTATTGTTAGGGGGTATTAAAATTTACCTTGCTACATCCACTACTTTCCTGTAATTAATCGAGATTAAAATTCAAAATGGGGCCTACAAGAAGCTCTAAGAAGCAATAATTTATGTTGTGTTTCAAACTTGGAACCTATTGTATTTTCCCTTAGAATTTTACCTTTAAGCGTAAATTGCACTCACATGAATAAGGCAAGTGAGATAGAGATGATATAAGTGAACACAACTAGCGGGTATTATTAAGGTGTTATAGTTTGAGCCAATGAAAAGGTGTGGTACATGAAGGTATTCATTTTTCAAATTTTTATTTCCAACTTTCCATTGTTGTCTTTGTCTTATCTAACAAATCAAACATCGTCCAATCAAAAGCCGTAACGTTGTATAAAATTAAATAAAAAAATAGAAAATCTTGAACGAAAGATAAAATCTACCTTTCGCTTATATGACCAACTGCTAGAGGTGCTCAATCATCAATGATTGTTCGTGCATCACATATTTTTCCACAATCACTAGAACTTAAACTAGACTGACTCAATTCGATGATTGTTATAATGCGAGCGAGAATAAGATGATATAATGGAACACATATAAAAAATATTATTTGGTTAGGAACAAATTGAGCTTTGGAATAGATGTAGGACATGAATATTTTATTTCGCACCTTTTTATTTCCTTCTCATTCATGTCTTTGTTTTATCTAAAACATCAAATGTTGTCTAATTAGTAGCCTTAACACTGATTAAAAATAAAATAAAATAATAGTGAAGCCCATTTTATGTGATTGTACACTGTGCACTACACAAAATAAAATAAAAATGATTATAAAAAATAGACTTGCACACTGCACTCCCTTTCTCCTTCAAACGATTGGAAAAAATGGCATGTGCTTGTAGGAAAGAAGAGTTTCCTACTGTTCCCCTCATTATTTCCCCCAACCTTGCACTTGTCCTCTCTCTAACCCATTCCTCATCGCCCCTCAAGTTTTAATTCTTCGATCCATTCCCTTCAGCGATTCCATCATACATTTCATGCAAGATTTCTCATTTAGTCTTGAATACTAAAAATCATATATCAAATACTAAATGCCTTGCTTTAAAATTGTATATCTAGTAATAAGAATCTTTGAATAAAATTAATCAAAAGGTACAACATATTGTTTGGAACTAATTTTTTCATCCATTAATAAGTGAATGCCAAATGTTATCAATTTAGAAAAACAATATAACTATAAAGTAATATGTTAAAAAAATATTTGTTAAAACAATATATATTTTAAAACTAATAATGACACCGAGAGACATTCCCACAATGACAACCATGGTTGTAATGGTTTGAGATGTTCATTTGTATTCTTGACATTAAATTTGATATCTATTTGACCGTCACATGACAATTCATCCATAAATTTGACTCCCAAATTGATCTGTCTCTTTTTTCCTTTTTCTATTTTCTTGGAGATAAATTAAAATATATGTAATATCTTGGCCACATAGTAATGCTTGGGCCCTTTTTTCTTGAATATGTATTTTTGAGACCAACATAAATGACGTACCTAAATTGGTCCCATTTTCTACAAATAATTGGATTATTGATAAATAATTTAACGAAGTGATTTCTTAATATGGTATGTGAAAAATCTAAGCCAAGAAACTTGAAATTGATATTTGTTGAAGTATTTCATATGGATACATTTATTAGCATATATTATTTTTTATTTTTTATGTTTTGGTATACTTATACTACTCTAGCATAACTAGATAGGTGCCTCAAGATTGATATCTTTTAACATATTTTAGATAAATGTATTTACTATATCTATACTAGTAATATATAACATTAAGAAACTAACATTTTCCAAATGAATTCAATATACATGTAGATTGTGTGCTTTGTCAAAATAATTCAATTTAGTCTCGAAATACACAAACTTAATTGACCAATTCCTATATTAAAGGCCACATTTTCTACACATGCTGTTAGTGCTATAAAACTAACAAATGAACTGTTACTCTAAAATTAATAGTTAACAATTAATATCAAATTAATAACTTTATAAAATTTAATAAGTGATGTTAAATGTATAATTTAATAAGATCTAATAAAATACAACCACCAAGCATTCATATACAAAGACATACATGCAAATTATAAATGCTATTTGAAATAACAATATAGTATACTATCTTTTCCCAACAACCATAAAAATATGACAACTAGATTTAAATACTCGATCATATGTAAACTTAAAATGTGAAAACAGTATCTAATTGTACGAACACATTTGAATAAAATAATAATTTAAGTGGTCCATCTATAAACTGAAATTATATTTATATCCAACTAGCTTAATATATCTAAAACATTTAAAATATGAGATCTGATTTTGAACACACACTAATAAAATAATAATATAAGTTCATTTCATAAAATCAAATTATTGAAAATCCATTGTCTTGATTAATAATCATTATATTATATCTATAATTCATTTTATAAATTTAAAATGTGAGATTTAATTATGAATACACTAATAAAATAATAATTTAAGTTCTATAGAATGAAATTATATTGGTTCATTCGTTGGTAGGCTTCCACCTTTGAAGTTATTTTTGCACAAAGTGTCAAACTTTGGCAATGTTTTCCGAGTAAAACTCTTTTTTCTGCAATACTATTTTCTCCTAATCCCAAAATAAATATATAAATATTTAGATTCTCTTCGTGTAATTTGCAACATGTGTGCAATTACTAGTTTAGAATATACATAGAATAGGGCGACAACATTAGACATTATTTATTAACCATTATCAACCCTAGGCAGTTTCCCGCAACTGAAATGAGGAAACATCAACAGATGTTATCCTTGCGAGGGACGAGAAAGATGTCCACAAGGAAGATGTCCAATGTCACAGTGCAATCGAAATTTTTGAAAAGATTGAATACACTCCATAGACACATCATATTTAGCCAACATGCCTTTCATTATGTTCCAGTTGTCCTCATTCTTTTTATCCTTCTTCTTCTTCTTTGTCACCGAAAACTTTCTCCTCAATTTCTCCCTTCTCTTTTGCTTTTTCTTCCTCTTTCTTTTTCTCTTCCTTTTTGTCCTTCGTGTTCAGGTCCATTTCAACATAATGCTCAACAATATTTCTTAGTGAGGGCGGCTCCTCGTTACCAGAGACACCATTCATAACTAGAAGCTTTTTCCATTTCTGCGAGACAAACAACGCGTGTGAAGTCGATCTGTGAATTAAAAATCCAAAAACTCGTGCGCAATGAAAAATAAAGTAAACAGAACTACCTTTATTATAACATTGATTTGGTCTCTCCATTGCCAGCAACAAAATATCCACACAATAAGTTGCACCTGCCAGCCCGGCAACTTTTTCAAATGCTCGCTTTGGAAAAGAATGTTCCATGCCAGACAATGGTATGTGAGGACTCGTTTCCATTCTCGCGGCAGTTTCTGCGCATCCGTTGCGAGTTCGCTCAAGTAATTTATTGCCTCCCGCTCTTCATAGCTGTAATTTGGCAGCATCATCTGGCTGTTTAATGGCATGGACAGCAGTTTTGAACATTTTGTTTCCGACCCTAATGAAATGCCATATCCATTCTCACGATCAGTTTGGAATGATGTGTTACTCTTCCATGAAAGGTTATGATAGCAATATTACGAGTACTTACGAGGTCTTTTTTTAATAGACAATTTGCCAACGTTCTTAATGGTTCAAATAAATCTGACAGGAAACCTCGACACCTTTTTGTGACGTGTTGGCAAACGTCCAGAGTTACATGATCCCGGGTGCAATCTGCATCAAACACAAAATGTATTGCTTCTATAAACTAAAACAATAAGCACGAAAATGAAAGGTATTATTCTCTGTACATGAAATTATTATTATTTCTTAACCTGATAAAAGTTGAGAGCAACCGGCTTTCCGCGTCGGTTGATCTTCTTGTTGTGGGACATTTGAATGCATATCTGCGTAGCTTTTTTCACTGAATTCTGCAGTCCCCTCTTCGTCAGGTTGTTGAGAAACATTTGGTTCTTGTTTCTGCAGTCACTTCTTTCACAAGTTTCTTTCCACGTTGCTTCTTCCCTGGAACGCCGGTCCCAGCTGCCGGTCCAGAAATAGTCTTTGTTTCATCTTGGTCAACATCTGGTAACAGCTAACGGAATCTGAACTATTTTGCTTATATATTTGTCTGCACAAGTTCGTAAATCTACCGGATCTCGGAAAATTGTGATTATTGATATTATTATCTTGAAATTTATTTGCTATTGCTCTTGCGATCATTTTCTTGTCCATTCCGAGAATCACGTTGATCTCAGAAACCGCTAATACCAGATTAACTGCAGACAGTACCTGATTAAAAACAATGCCATTTCAGTCACGCGCATTTTAACTAGCCTACTGCCTACTAGGTCAAGCAATTCAAATGATGGAAATAGAAACTACCTGTAAAATAACATTGTCTTGGCATCTATCCAAATCGTCAACAAACACAATTATGCGAACATCATCCTTGCAAGGTGGAGGTGACTTTGGAATGGAAGTACCTTTAAATCATGTAACCTATTACAACCGGATAGAGGTGTTTCCGATAACATGTTCTTGATCTCCATTTCTTAAAGCTTGCTATTGCAAAAGACAATAAAATTTTTTGCTTAAAATAGCCTGGAGGGTTTATCTATGGGTGACAACTGTTCTAAATTTAAAAATTGGCATATGATCAGAAATGAATTATGATACTATAGATAAAGGTGCGGAAGTGAACATGTAGTAACTAATGGTGAAATCACAGGCAAAGTGCATTGACATGATGGTTCAGGTAATTAGCTGTGATTCACAAATATGGAGTTATACAAAAGTGATAACTTTGAAATTGGGATAGAACATATGAAGACAGTATATTCTGATAGAAAGATCAGGGGCAAAAGAATCCAAAAAACAGAGCAGGGGAAGATACATAGCACTAACTCTATTTTATTGCTTCATGGTATGCACAGAGTTAGAGTCTATTTTAAGGGCCTGTACACCATGCAAGGAGTCCACTAAGAAGGGCCTGGATCTGCTTCACAAAAATAGGCATAGCTATAATACTTGCAAAAACCTCCCAAACAATAGCCCAACACTCCAATTTATAGAAAAAGAGAATGAACAAGAAGAAGGGAAAATGGAAATCCCGGATCTGATCCTTATTACCACCTGAAAGAGGCATTAACCATTCAAGTGAAATGCATATTTTTATTATAATTGCTAAAGGTTCCCCATACTCCACATATCTGCAGCAGAGAAGAAGAAGGGGGGGGCATGATAATGCCTCTTAATTGCACTGAGCCCTACCAAATAAAACACTGTTGCTGAACCCGGCCACAATTTTCTTAAAAATTACTTCAACCATTTCTGATCAAATGCCAAAATTTCTTGCAACTGTGATGGGCTCGGAACTGACGCTTCCATACCTCATTTTTGTATTTTCGTTGAGAAATGCAAAAGTTATGGCCTTCTGAGTGCATACCTTCAGCATTTTGTAGGTAGGAATCTTTTCCAACGGAATATCCATTGCTGATGGAGCCGATTATGTTCCTCATTTTAAATATACTTACCTCACTAAAATTAAGAAATCTAGATTATTGGCATAGAACGTTGTGCTACCCAGAAAGTCCAATTTTGTGAAAATCAGCTCGGAGTCAAAAGTTATGGCTTTGAAGTTTTGGGCCAAACGTTGACTTTTCACAAAGCTTCGCACTTCGGCTTTTCGTCCCACGCATCTCCTTTGAAAAAAATGTCCCAGTGCTCACCATCTTCCTGGCCCGAAATGTCTTCATGTCACCTTTTTTGCCGCAAGTGATCTATACAATCGGCTCATTCGGCTTTCCGGTATTTTGTCCCACTGTTGAAATTCGCGATTCACGGCCCAGATTTCCCATTTTCCCAAAAAATTAACCAGTGGATCTTCATCATCGGCTGATGGGCACGTATTTAAGACCTTTGGGTTACCGATGGTCGGCCGATTTATCATGCACTAATTGCCCAATGTCCCAGACTGGCTACAACAGTTAGTCATCTTTTTACAGCCAGCTTCTAATCCCTTTGTGGAAATGCTGTCGCAGACAAATCTTGTACTTTCGGCCTTCTTAATTCTCTGTCCCGTATTTCTTTAGACCATTTTGGATGATTTTTTCTGGCGAACTGTTTTGCAATTTTTTCACATTTAGATTTGTCCGGAAATTGCTCTCTGTTGGAACAAGTTTGAGGGGAAAAACATGCTTTTGCCCGTGAATCAATAGCTTGGGACTAAAGCCTTGATGCATGTTATCAGTTCCGTCTGGGAATGTGGTAAATTTGTCATTTTCACAGTGTTGCCTGTAAATAAAATACATGTCAAATCATTTTAAAAATCAAAATTTAAACGTACCTGAATCATTAAGCTGGACTTCCCCATTCCCCAGTCACCGGAGATGCCGACAGTGACAGGCGTTTTAACATCCGGATTTAAAAATAAAGCGGCCAAGCCTTCCGCAAAAACCTTTCTTCCTGTCCCATTGTGCGAAGATATAATTGTAAGAAAGGCGTAAAGCCATAGGGTATAGGGGAGAGGGGCTAGTAGTGGTACACCCTAAGTTAAGGGGTCCACAAAATCAAAGGAATTGTTTATAATATGGAATTGTGATTTTTTCACTAATATGTAGTTTAGATTTGTGTCTCACTGCGGTCCATACGGCAGTTATGTTTTTTGTTTGAAATGTTCAATTGAAGGGAAAACAATATTTTGAATTGATTTAAAATAATATATGTAAAAATGCTACAACCATGGTGGAAACCAATACTTTGAATATAGGTGAAATTGCTTGAACATTGACTTTTTTGTACTTGTACATGGGTGAAAGGTCTTACATGTCATAATGTGATTGGCTATTCTACATAATTATTATGTCAAAAATAAATTACTACTACATAGTATTATGACAACTATTGGGTATTGTGTAATCAATAGTCATATCAACTATTGGACCTTGTTCACCTATTGGCCCCTCTCCCCTATAAGGAAGATATACTTATTTATTCTTACCGAGGCAATCGTGTATGGATGGTTGATCTCACCCTCGTTCTGACATCGTTTCTTTTCGGTCAGCAACTGTCACGTTTCAAAAAAGGTTATCACCAAATATTTCAAAGAAACCATCGAGACTTTAACAATGAATAGTAACAAAAGAAAAACATAAATACTTCGACAAGAAGGTGCAAATTCCGTGTTATATTACTAATTTCAAAATACAATACGATATAAAATTCAGTGTTTTAGGTCGTAAAATATTGAAACATAGGATCTTTATGTTATTTATTATTATTTTATATAATAAATATTAAAATATTTGTAAAGTGAAAATGGATTTCATTTTTCAATATTGTTTACAAAGTTTTTAGCCGTCTCTTTAAAAAAAATAATTTGTAGGAATTTTTCTGTACGAAAATTGTTACCTGGTTAGAATATAGAGGAAAGGGTTTTGAGTATGCATACATGTTCGGACGCGCTGTTTTTCTTGTTCTGACCAATCATTCCCGAAGAAATTGGTTATGTGATTAGTCTTAGCACCTCTATTGATAAGTTCCCATGCCATCTTGTCGTCCCCTAGTTTAATCGCGCTACGTAACAAGTCATTTGTGCTTTTCTCAGCTTCTTTTTTTTTTTCGTTTAAGGTAATCCTGAACTTCGAGTGATCTTGCACATGCTAATTCTGTAGTATCGACATCAGTTGCGGACGCCCACAACAGTAGGGATCTCTCCTCGTCGTCCCTGCAATATTGCAGTAGTAACTCAGCCACCTCTATTGCCTTTCCTTGGTTTGGAAGTTGTACGGCATAGTGCAGAGCAGTTTTTCCATTGGTATCGCGTTCATGGAGAGGCCTGGACCCGCGATGCAAAAGGTAGTTCACGGCGTCTTTGTGGCCTACGCTCGCCGCTACGTGAAGGGCTGTTTGCCCAAACAAATCGGCGTGCTGAATATAATTTTTCAGCTTTCTTTCACCAATTCCTGACAGCAGAAATTCCATCATTTCTTCGTTACCATTAGCAGCTGCCTTATGCAAAGCTGTCTTTCCCTTGGCGTCATGCGAACAAATTATGCTCTCCGTATTAGGGAACGGGAACAAACTCCGAACTACGCGAACATTATTGGAGTTCACTGCAAAGTGCAGAAGATTTTCCCCGTTTCGATCCTTATCATCCGCTTTCATCTCGCAATTTTTGATAAAGGATTTTGCAGAGGCCGGTGTGGCCATGGAGAGCTGTAAGACGAAGAGCAGTTCTTCCGTCTTTATCTGCATCTTTTATTAACTCTTTTCCATATTCAAACTCGTGCTGAAGCAAATCAGCCATGTACTCTGCATGGTTCGAATTGTGCGGCTGATCTGTTACATAATGCAACACCGTTTTACCGTTACGGAATTCATCCTTGAGGCTTGTCGTCAGGTGATCCAACTCCGCTTGACACTCTTGAGCCTTCGTAAAACTCTGCAGAATACTATGAAGAACAAAGCATATGACGTCAGTAATTTTATCCTCACAAGATAGTAAAAGAGCGGTTTTCCTTCCTTCACCGTTCAACTCCACTCCAGAATATATTTTTGGTTCAAATGAGCCATCTACAAAAACGAGTGAACTATTTAACAATCAGCCTTCAATTCATTTCTGTATGCGAAAACGAAAAAAAGATTGATGCGAGAGTGGACTGGATTAAACCAACTTACCATCTGGTCTTCTTACTGGGGTTTTAACAAGCAGCATGTGCCCTATAACGGGCTTGTACTCATTGCGAACAGTATACCTATAGCCGGGACTGTCAACCCATCCATCCAAAAGACGTGCAATATCCCACGAATCAAGCATTCGTTTTTCTTTAATTGTTCCAAGATTTCTTCTCACTTCCTCCACAGAAGCCAGACGCCACTCACCTGATAATAATTGTTCTTTTGCATCCCTCTGGCTCTTCTTAAATTCCATTGGGATAACAGTTTTGCAGATATATTACAGGAACTCTCGAAAAAACACTTGCAACTCGAACATATAGGCGAGTGAATTTATACAAATGAACGATGTTGATGGGAGGTTCAGGTACCAATATGCAGCCCTTCCATTATTTTGAGCGAGGTAAGACTGTCCTACGCACATGAAGAAGAGCAGAGCTTCGAGGCACAACCCTATTTGCTGATGTCACATGGGCTTTAACCCTGGTTCATGCACATGATAGCTCCAGCTTAGCCCAGCGAACCACTGTTCCTATCACGTCAATCATTTATCAGAGGAAAAAACAATTGTTTTTATTTAAATTTTATTGCATCCGCTTATGACTGCACATATTTCCATGAGTATTAAATGCATATTGTGATAGATTATTTGTACGTCTGGGACAAAAGTTGAAAATTTTACCACGCACCTTGGCTGCAGGAGGGCTGGAGGTGAAGCGCAGTACGACATTCAGACATAGGGCTTTAAGCTCACTTTAGCACACTTTTTTCCTGCATGTGCGTAGGACTAGACGTTTAGACGAGGACACCGCCAAAACATTAAAGGTAAATACTCAAATTCCACAAGCGGTCTCAAATGCATTAAATATAAATCTTCAAATTCCACAAGAATTTTGTAATCGTTACGTGGTAGACAACGACAAGCTTGTAGAGAGGATGAAATAATTACATAACTTTTTTAGTCTCCTTAAAATAGCATCAGGCACGATTTTACAATGGCGTGTTGAAAATGTAATTTTATTTGGTAGTTGGTTTACAATATGTTACGTTACTTTGTGTTTATTCTTGCAATGGGGTCCACCAAAAGTGAATAATGTAATAGATATATAAAGCGTAAAAAAGGTAGGTTAGATGTACACTTAAATTTTAATTGTTTTGTAAATGTGGAGGAAGAACTTAGTATATGTTTTGAGACGCTTCTATATTTAAGGGGCAATGCCAATTATTCCATGAACCATAAAGAGGGCAAGAGCTTAATCTCGGTTTTAATTCCTTGGGTAAAATCGAAAATGATGGTTTGACATAAATAGGAAACTCATAAATACATGGACCAATAATCATTAAACACCTAAATTATATAGGTACACATTAATAATTAAATAGACATGTGTTAAGAATAGGTGTGTATCATGTCACTATCTTAGTGACTATTCATGGCATACATTTCCACATCACATAAACACATAAAAATAAATAGCTATTTGTTTTTTCAATATTTATGAAGCAAACTCTAGATAGCGGTTCAAAAGAGAAAAACAAAGTTATCCTACACAGTTGTTGGCTTTTTTATGAACCCCTAATTACAATGTATTCCACAAACAAAGAGAGAAATCGACATATAGTTAACTTGGAAATAAATACGTAAATATATTCACAATAAACTTCTTACTATGAGGTATTAAATTTGATGGCCATTTACGCATGTTCTTATTTTTATAATTGAAATACACATAAAATAATATCATCAACATTAACTTCAACTTAGAATTACAAAATATGACCATTATATGTATATATATATACATATATACACATATATGTATACACGCGCGCACACGTGTATATACGTGTGTACATGTCTATATATTAGATGTATACATATATACGTGCGCGCGCGCGTGTAATTTTTTATTTTCTTGAATCATACAATATTAATGTTGTATATAATTTGAAGGCTAATATTGGAAAATGCCAAGTTATAAATTTATTTGGTAGGCATAGGTAGAAGCCAATCTCAAATCTCACAATCTAAAATAAAAACTTCATATATTTATGAGAGACCGCATCAAAAATTATCTTGGTTGGAAGCCTGAGAGAGGGAGTGTGATTGGCTCCCGGGAGTACTAGATTGCCCTTTCGAGGATGAGGAGGACACTCTCAGAGGGCGGGATTTTACTACGCACTCAAGTGCCCACGTTACACCTTCCAGTCACATTCTTTGTGACCTATTCTCCTATTGGGATGCTGATCAGAACACCTTTCGATTACCAGGGGTCCGTGGTGAGTGGACCATCACTTTAGAGGACGTTTACCATATCCTGGGGGTCCCGATCATCGGGAGATGACTCACCCTAGAGACAGTAGGTTCACTAGGCCCAGATAGCACAGTGGGCCACTTATATGGGAGATGCAGTCATCTCCACGGGTTCAAAGAAGGGGGTCAGAGTTCGATCTATTCCTAGTTTTCCCATCCCCTTACTTTGCCAGGCTATTATGGGGATCCTTGCCTCGAGACTGATCAGGGACAAGGGAGGAGACACATTGTTATATTGCTGGTCCCCCATTATTACACAGATAGAGGGACATGGCCGGATATATGCCTGGGGAGCAGACATACTTGGGACCACCTACCATGATTTATACAGGGTAGTCCATTTATAGGGGCAGTCCTTGAGCCACCCGACCCTGGTCATGAGTTGGGTTTATGAGCACTTCATCCCCTATGGCAGAGGTGTAGAGGTGATAGATCCCGGAGCTGTGAGGGCAGCCAGATGGACAGATATGTCAGTGCTCAGAGCACCTCATCAGCCAGTTGCTTCTCTGACCACCGATGACATGGAGGCCACTCCTTATCAGACCATGGCAGGCATATGGGGCGAGGAGGCTCTTACTTTGATCTCCTGCTCCACTATAGGGCAGCTTATTGACAGAGTGGGACGAGCGGAGATACACCCCTTTGGCCGAGTTCCTCAGCAGTTTGGCCTAACCTACATGGGCATGCTTCACCTCGGTAGTGCTAGTATACAGGTCAGTTCGAGAGGCCAGAGGGGGTCCTAGAGGCCGGGGTTGGACAGTTGTGACTCCTGGCATTCCTATTGCGGCTAGGAGGGTAGTACGTGCTCCGAGGGAGAGCCGGTGCTCCTCAGGCACCTTTGCTTCAGATTGCCGCGGGTCCTGCCCATAGCAGCGATGACCCTATTGACATAGACTTCGAGTCTGAGGAGTTCACAGGGGGAGAGACTGAGGAGGAGGACTAAGGAGGAGAGTGATCCTGAGTGGCATGATACTCAGGATATCATGCAGGCAGAGAGGGCCGAGCAGAGTGCAGAGAGAGTTACTCTGGTTTCAGAGGAGCCACTCTCCTAGGGCCATGGTGGGGAGGATGAGTCCGTTGTAGGGTGCTATGTCACTCCAGCCACCAGGAGCAGCCCCTCAGTCAGCGGCAGCATCCGTGGTAGGTGCTGACCCTAGAGATCCATCCTGGAGGCCTGGTGATCCGAGTAAGTTACCATCCTTCCTTTGTTAATTTTAGTTAGGATTTCTTTAGTTACTATCTCTCCTTCTGTTCTACGTTTGTATTTATCTCTTGTTTATTTCTAATTTGTTTTCTCCTTTGTTTGCAGAGACCGCCGATGAGTGGCGAGATTTGATTCGTAGGGTATGTACTGATACCCTGATGATCCCCATGGAGAGGACCCATGCAGAGCTGTCTATGGATGCTGGGGAGCCCTCAGCAGCTGGTAGACATACTGACGTCTTTGCCCTTGTCTGGCATGTGGCCAGGATGGTATCGACTCTCCATACGGAGCTAGCGGGGTATAGGACAGCCGAGTGCCTGATGAGGAGTCATTCTCATGGCGAGACTGTGGCTGCCCCTCGGGATCTTGAGCCCTCCGTGCACTCAGAGCGCCGGCGTAGCCGGAGTCCTAGGCGTGGGCGTGTGCCTTCAGAGGGGTCTCGTAGGGATTGAGAAGCCACTTGGCTCTCCTAGATTTTGTATGATATATTCTTTTGTATATCCCGGGCTCTTTGAGCGTTTTGACCATGCTTAGTGCATGATGGCATTGTATAGAAACTTTGATCATTTATATATATATATATATTCTTTTTGGATCAGACTTTTGGCATTTATGGCTTTGTTTCCTTTCTAGTTTCCTCATGTAAACTATGATGTATGTTTATATGCTTTTTAGAATGTATGCAATGGAGAACAAATGATGCAAGTGTTTACTTTCTTTTTGTATTTCATGATGCTGATACATGATAATGTAGATACAATGTGATTTTGAATCTTAGTTTCTTTAAGCAATTTTTGATACTTCATATTTGTTTTGGCAAAGTGGTGAAGATAAACTGGTATGATGAGCAGATAAACTTGCCCCTACTCCTAACTCCACGCAACTAGTAAGATGTGAGGGCTCATCACTGAGAGTTGGGAAGGGCACAAGTTATGAAATGTGTTGAAATGATAGTGATGAAAGATAGACAAAGCTTTGGTGGAACCAAATTGGGAAGCTACAAGCCTACTCTACCTGAGTGACTTCATAGTTTTTGGGATGCAACTTGCCTTGTGGTTTATCTAGACTTAGATCCGTAGATGGCCACATAGTAGAAAAAATCTGGGTTTTTAGGATTTTAACTCTCTTGGAATTTTGAACATCTGATTCATTTGTTTTTGACTCAAGACTTCAAGATTTGAATTGTTTGCTTATGACCTTTAACATTTGTTTGTCAAGAGGACCCCCTACACTTTGCCCCATGCTACTAGTAAGAAGCGTGGGTTTATCACCATCGGCAAGGACATAGGTGAGTAAGGGCATTTCCATCCTTTCCCAACCCTACGTCACTAGTAAGAGATGCAAGCTCGTTCACCGAAGGTTGGTGAGGCAAGAAAATGTGTAAATTTAAAATTTTCTGTTTGATCTACATGTTTGACTTGTTTATCTGAGCAAAATGTCAGCATGCTCTTATTTCCAAAGAGATATACATACGGGATAGATGTGACATGATGAAGCTTCTAGAACAGACCATAGACAAGACACCCATCCTAAGAAGAAACCAAAAGTGAGAATAAACCCGCAGATCTTGGTATGGTTACCGTTAAGACTTTGTCATATCTAGCTTTATTTGATGAAATGATTCCGAGATAGTTTGATGATATCATGGAAATGGAGAAGTATGATTAGAGTGTTTATGCTAATAACATCAGAAGTTTGTAATGAATTGCTTTTAAGAATAAATTCCTTGATCAAAAGATTCATACGAAACAAGTGGACAAAATGATCCTAACTATATGAAGATGCAATGTAAATGTAGCTATATATTATGCCGGTTGCTTACACGTAGAATCATTTAAGGTGTAGGGAATTGACTGTTTCACCAAATTCCTCACCTTCTAGTGTACATAAGAGGTATGCACCATTTCCATAGTCCTTCGTGACTCGGTATGGGCCCAACCATTTGGGCCGGAACTTTCTTCCCTCGCCGGTCTTTTTGTCGATCCGACTGTCCAGCCTTAGAACTAGATCACCTTCATATATGTCATGTTCATAGACCTTCTTATTATACTGCCGGCACATCCGGTCAGCATAGACTCTATGCCGCTGTTCAGCATCTAACCTAGCTTTGGGGTCGTTTTAGCTTGATCTAGTTGGGATACTGCTTTGTTGTATGTCCATCGAGAAGTCTAGCTTGTACAACAATGCGTATCTTCCCATTCTTTTTGAGAATCTTCCCATTCTTTTTGGGAACGATGTTAGATACCCATTGAGAGTAATCGACTGGTTTGATGAATCCTACTTGGAGGAGTTTTATTACTTCCTCTTTCACCATGAGAGCTACCTTAGGTTTCATGGGTCTTGATTTTTGTTTAATCGGTTTTGCATCTGATTTAGTGACAAGGTTGTGTACCGCAATGTGTGGTGCAACGCCTGTCATTTCTTTATAATTAAATGCAAAAGCCTTCTGATGTTCTTTGAGGATTTGAGTGTGTATTTCTACTTCTTCTAGGGTTAACGAGGATCCTAGTTTCAAGTTTTTTGGTTCATCCTTCATTCCGATGTTAACATCAATTATTTATTTGATTAAAGAGGCATTACCTTCTTCAAAATCAGGCGGGGTTGGAGGTAAATCTAAATCGTCCCCATTTCCTACTATGTATACTCTAGGTTCCATTTGCGAGGGAAGCTCCATTATGGGATTTCCAAAGTAGGAAGATGAATGTGAGATTAAGGAAAAATCTATCATATGATAGGAGAGATGTAATGCCGCATAGGTGTTTAAGTAATTCAGAGTGGCCATATCACTATCAATGTGATCTAGGATAGTAGATTTGTTTTCATTTCCGTTTAAAATAGGATTTGTCATTGTTTTTATCAATGGTTCATCACGAAGGGATACCATGAAACGGGTATCCTCTAACTTACTGTTTGGAGTAAAGCGTGATGCCGAGGTTGCTATAGAATCAGGTGAGAAGATTGTGTTCTCACGGGATTGCTTCAATTGATATGAAGTCAAACTCCTTGCTTAAATCTAATACAGCTGTTTTGTAAAGCTGTAAGTGCTCGGCTTTGGTTTCATATATCTCAGAGACTTGGTTTGCTACCAATTGTGAGTCTCCTAACACCCTGATGTTATTAACACCAATCCTCTTGGCTAAAATGAGGCCAAGGAGGAGGGCTTCATACTCAGCGCCATTGTTTGTACATTCAAAATTTAGTTTAAAAGTAAATGGTAGGACTTTTCCCTCAGGGGAAGTAAAGATTACACCTGCCCCCGCTCTGTAACGACATCTAGCTCCATCAAAATGGAGAGTCCAATATTTAGCTGGGAATATGGACATTGGGATATTTGTTGTGTTTACACATTCTACTTCCACCATGCAGAGATCCTCTGCTAGAAGAGAACCAACACCTAGGGTATATCCCATGCCTACAGAATCAAATGGTAGGAACATTGGTAGATCTTGTTCTAGCAATTCAATGATTTTTGCAGTAGTTCCTAATGATACTGTTTCTACAATGTTAGCCTCATCCTTGAGGGCTGGGATTGTTTTGACTAGACTCATAGTCTCAAGATCCGTTGTAGGTACCAACTTTTCCTCTGGTTTTGCGTCGGTGGGTTTATTAAGTTGGTTTGTTGGGAGTTCAAATTCCGAGTGCACGCCTGGTCTTTTCTTTAAGTCAGCTAGGTGTATATCGAATGGATTTGGATCACCTTTGGCTACAAACACCTTTCCTAGATGCAAGAATCTTACTTCTTGGAATAACGTAGAAGGGATTGCCTTCATACGGTGTATCCATGGTCGGCCGAGGATCATATTATAGTTAGTTTCCCGATCTATAATATAAAACTCAGTCAGGATTGTTTTGGGTCCTAAGGTGACTGGTAGTATTATAGTCCCAATCGAAGTGGCTTTAAGGCTATCATAGCCTCTCAATGTATTTCGAGTCGTGGAACAATTTGTTTCTCCATATCCTAGTTTTTGAAGAAAAGAGAAGGGGACTATGTTAACTGCTGCCCCATCGTCAACCATCGCACGCTTCACATAATTGTTATAAACCCATACTTGCAAATGTAAGGCTGGATCACCTCGGCGTGTAATCTCAGCATCTGTTGGCATTTTATTTATTTTGAATATGAATTCGACATCCTTATCCGGCTGCCCCGGAGGGTGGATATCAAAGTCTACATGGTTCACCTGTGTTTCAGGAGGTGGAGTGATGTTAATTAAATGACCTAAACCTAATGCCTCTAAAAGAGCAGCCCTGTGGGTAGGAGAGTTCTTTAGTAAGTCTAAAAATGAAATGTGCGAGAAGGTTTTTGTTAGGTCACTAATTAAATCATAGGCACCTACGGGTTTTTCCACTATTTGTTGGATCTTATCTGTTTCTGGCAGGTGACTTGGACTTGGCTGAGAGAAATACTCTCGTGTCCTTGTTATAGCTTCGATGGGTAGTTCGGCGTCTAATTCTACTAAACCGACTATCTTGGGTCGTGGTTGACTCCCTAATTGTGGCGCAACTGATGGATTTAGTGAAGTCGAGGCTTCATGATCATTGTTTCCTGTCATTATGCTTTTGTTTGTCCCATTTAGATTTAGCTTATTTTTATCATGATTTGGGAGTAGATCATTAAAGATCTTGAGGGGTGCATTCTGAGGGGAAACTACCCCTGTAAAAGTATTTGGTGTTGGTGACACAGGATCTGCCAAGAACATATCTGTGAAAAATTGTCTTTGTTCCTCTGGCAAACGTTGCATGAATTTATTGTAGTCACGACACGTTCTAGTGTCATGGCCTCAAATTTTGTGGAAACCACAATATGAGTTAGGATTGTAATTCCTAGTTTGTTGGTTTGGTGCATATTGTGGCCCAAAACTCTGATCAAACCGTTGCCTATTAGGATTAAAGTTTTACATTTTTTGTTTTGGTTTTGAATTCTGGTTTTGATAACCAAGTTGAGTTTTGGCTTGGACCCTGTGTAGGGTTTCACCATTGTTGTTGTTGTTGTTGGGATGATTAAAATCCACTGTATTGATTTTTGGGGTAAAGTTGTTGTTTCGTTGATTGTTCATTGGTGGTGAAGTATTCACAGTATTTACCTTTTTAGGCTGATCGGTTACTCCATCTGTTGTCACCCCATGATTTTTGTTAAGGATTTTAGGTCCTTGATTGACATTCGTGGTAGTAGG
This sequence comes from Taxus chinensis, assembly GCA_019776745.2. Lineage (NCBI taxonomy): Eukaryota > Viridiplantae > Streptophyta > Pinopsida > Cupressales > Taxaceae > Taxus > Taxus chinensis. Next base: position 100,381 of record JAHRHJ020003630.1, on the reverse strand, counting down.
ATAAGTTGTAGTGTTCTGGCTGGAGGTGATTAACCTCCCATTTGTTCCATATGTCTTACGACCACTATCTATTGCCGCTTGATCTATTCAGAGAGCGCTCTCAAGTACTTCATCGTAAGTCCTTAGTGGGAACTTCTGGACTTCTTCCTTCACTTCTCTGCTGAGAGAATGAAGGAATAAATCACATAGTTCCATTTGGTCCATATTTGGAGCACTGGCTGAAGAATAAAGAACTGTACGCCATCTCTGGATGAAATGAGTGACATATTCATTATGTTCCTGCTTAATGTGTAAGAACTCCCTGATTCCTGTTCTTAACAGTTTGTTCATGTCAAATGCCTTAATGAACTCTGAAACGAGTTGTTTAAACAAATGGATGGAAGCCTCAGGTATTCTATAATACCAATCGAGAGCGATGCCTTCCAAAGTTTTGGGGAATATTTTAGCAACAACCCCATCCCAAGGGAGTAGTTCTCGTATGGCTGTAGCGTAAGCCTTGATATGTGCATTCGGATCTCCCTCACCTTTGTACTTGGGTAAATCAGGAAGGGGTCTTGGAAGCATGACGCTTCGTATGGTGAAGTCTAAGGGCTCTTTCAAATATTCTGAATAAGTCCCTATCGCATAGGTTTCGACCATTGATGGTGCTTGCTGAGGGGGTGGTGGTGGAATGGGTTGTTGATATGGCGTAGCGTATGCATTGGCAGGGGCATAAGGAAACCCCTGTGTTTGAGAAAACATGCCAGGAGAGGAGAACATATCCCCTTGTGGTGATTTGGAGTACATGTTTAAGTATGACAGGGTATTGTCCAGGAATGGATTGTTTTGTACTAGACTAGGAGGAATGGTGTTAGAGATGGTGGCTCTAGTTGGCGTTTGTTGTGAATACTGAGGAGGCATGCCTAACATGCCTATTCCTGTGAGGAGGTCTACTTGGCTAGGATGGTGTGGAGGATTGGAACTTCCTGCCTGCATGAATTGAGAATTTTGACTTGCTTGGGCAAGTTCTAACCCCCTAACTTTTTCTACTAAAGTTGAAATGACTTCATTTGGTGAAGTCACGATATTTTTCCTTGGTGGCGTTTGTTGTATATCCTGATGTTGTATAGGCCTATGATACCCTGCTATGAACTGATCATTGTCTTGCCAAGTTTCCTCGAGGGTATTTCCTATATGCAGTGGTATGGAGGTATTTTCTTGAAAAGAGGCCTCGGGATGTGTTTGCAAACTCCCTATAGGTGGGTACATACTCTGAGAGTGTTGTTCATTCCTGGATAACGTACTTGAATGTTCATCATCTAAAACTAGGTATGGGTCTGATTGTCTACTAATTTGTGGTCTAAGCAGCACCTGAGGAGATGAACCAGATTCTCCAGTGAACGTCATATTATTCGAGCCTGAAGGCTCTGTTTGTTGTGTTTGAGCGAGCTGATCTAACTCCTCAGTTTGAAAAGATGAGTTATATCTAATCCTTGGATTTTGTGTTGATAACTGGTTAGTTGAGTAGTTGTCACCCCATACTGAGAGCGAGGGTGATGATTGTCTATTCTGTTGGGCGTAGTATGCCTCAAGACCCAAGAGGGGTCTGCCATATGCATCGAATCCTGACATATTCGGGGGGTATATGAATACCCGCAGAATAATGGGTAAGAGCGAAGGTGGATGAAAGAAGTGAAAATAAAAGAAAGAGTGAAGAAACTGTTTGTTTAGAAAAGATTCACGTCGGGTTCACCAATTTTGTATGACAGCTGAGTGACAGGCTAATGAGGTGGAAGGTGAATCTACAAGTAACTCCAGAAAAGCGATAAGTGAGTTTCACGTACCCGACCTCACCGAGGTCGTGCCGAGACAGCCGGTGGGAATCTATGAGGTAACTCTTCGGGTACCCGACGGTTCCCGAGGTCGTGCCAAGCCACAGCCGGGATTATGGCCAATTTTGCGGTATGATAGACAAAGCTAGTAAGGCGAGCTGATGTCTTCGAATCGCACAAGTGAAATTTCCTTGAATCCCGGGTCTAACAGCCAGTGGGGAGGAATTCATGTGTGGGACTGTAGTCAACTAGTTAGTGTGATCTGATCGTAGCTTCGAAATGACACTAATGGAATTTGTGAGATCTAAGGCAGGGCCCTCCTATGAACTGGTGCGATAGATCGATTGGCAAGGATGACTGCTCCTCCAATCAATATCGAGCTCTGGCATTATTTGATCTATGGGTTGTTGGATACGTATTATCTGGGCTCTCTAGGTCCCGTGATTGTCATATAAAAGCAATAATGTAAATCTAACTACAACAAAATGAACCATTTAACTACTGTGAAAGTATATCTATAGTATATATGATTTCTCTATTTTTGTATTTTATGATGAATTATTTGAACAGATTTCTAGAAGAGCAACTAATTAATATATCTAGAAATTGACAGCTAAGATAACAATTTCAAAACAAACAAGATAACCGAGTATAGTTATTTGTACCTGTGCAGATTGTAAATCTACTCTAAATAACGAAATAATTGATCTAGTCTATTTGCAAGACTCTCGATCCTACCTCAGAAGTGAGGAATGAATCATAGTCTCTCAGAGACTATCAATCCCCACAACTTCCCTGGCAATATCGAAAGTAAATTGACTGAAATAAAGTGATTAGCTACTCTATTTGATATGCTTCTAACTAGAACTTTGAAATTTAGAACCTAGATTCTACAGAACAGTGGAAAATCTGATGATGTGTGTGGCTTTGTCCCCTCAGTGTGATCTCTTCGTTCTTTCGTGCTCACGTGGATCCAGAAAAGAATGTAATGCTTGCATCAACAGAAGTAGATATGGAAACAAGGGAAAATTTTAGAATACAGACTGAATACAACGCGAGTAGGAGAGGGATAACGCAAGAGTACAGAGCTTGGCTTATGTAATTCCTAGCGGGATGTATTGCGAGTCATGCAACATAAAACATCTAGAACCTGAAACTATCCTGTTTGAGGAGCAAAACCTGCAACTTTAATGGCTTCGTATTGATAAACAGACTATCCTATTCTAATGGATTGGATGAAATAACAGCAGCACTTGCACAAGATGGATATGTGGCTTCCTAACAACAAAACAATACTAACAAGGCATGGAATGCAATGAAACTACGAATTCTAAGCAAAATGAAGACTAATCTATTGCAAAGAGAAGTTCAGAGGCAAATTTGAGGGGCCATTTGCTTGAGCACAAGCCATCTATTTATATCAATTGCATTACACCCAACTGAGCATGTAAAACCAAACTGATCTCTAAAACTATAAACAATGGCAAAACACTATTCTGAGGGAGACCAAAAACATAAATGCTTAAGCTCAAGGCGGTGATAAAAAAGCTAGATGAAAACCAAACTGAACTTTACAATGAGTCGTGTCAAAACAATATTCTGGAAAACGTGTAAAGGACCGCCAAAGTGGTGAGCAGGGCGGTGGTATATAGGACCGCCGCCCTGATCAGGTTCGGTGGAAAAACACATGCAGGACCGCCGCCTAGGTAGGGCGGCGGTTTCGTAACTGAAGAGAAAAAGGCAAGGAAAAGAGGGAAAAAGAGAAAATAAAGGATGCAGGGGCTAAGCGGGGCATGCGGGATGTTAACGCACACTTGGAGAGATTTTCCAGATGCTGAACACCTTGCGAGGAGACCTGTATCATCATTGGGGCACCTGTCACGTTGTTCCGGCAGTACAGTACCTTACAATTTTGGGTTCGTACAGTAGCCTCTCTATATCTTTTGTAAACCCTAACTCCTCTATAATTCCCTCCTTATTTACATCTAAAGGAAGCCCCTATTTCTAGTAGAAATCCCCAATATATTGCGTGGTAAAGAAATTGATCTCCAAAATAAGGCCAACAGAGCATGAGCATAGCCATGGTGCTCTCATGTAGTGCATCAAAAAACATTTTATGTAAGTATGAGACAATTCCCTCAACTACAGAGCCCAAAAAAACTATACTCCCACTATTTTTGATCCATTTAGAGAATCCCATAGGAAAAATGGCCTTACTTTGATTCTGGCGCAAGATTGTCACTGTGAACATGTATCATTTTATAATATCTTGTGAATGAACAAATGGCTATCATTATATATTTCAATGTGGCCTCCCTTTTGCTGTTGTTTATTAAGAAAAACAACAAGATATGCTGTAGTAGTCAAAAGTGAAAATATTGATGTGAAAGTTGTTGGAGCAAACATAAATCTTGGAGGTCAAAATTGTAATAATAGGATTCTTCGTGTTGTTGTGTTCAACTTGTGATGAGAAAATATATAATGAATGTAACTAAAAGTGTCATGGAGCTTTATAGAATAATTTCCTAGATTGAGATTTTTATCAAGTGTAAAGCCAAAATCCACAACCTTGAGTAGTGTCCTACTAACCTCTATTAAAAATTAGAGCTTTAAAGTAGTGTATGCCAAATTGAGTATAAGGATATTTCCTAGAATGAGATTTTAATTAGGTGTAGAGCCAAAATATACAACCTTGAGTAGTTTCATGCCAACCTCTATTAAAAATTAGAGCTTTAAAGTAGCGTATGCACAATTGATTATAAAGATAAAGTTTTCACAAACTATTAAAAAATGCTTCCAATCATGTAGTGGTAGGTTGTGGGACATGTGAGCCATAAGTCAAGCATTCAATTTTTTCTAACTTTGGTGCTAATTTTGTAATAACATATGTGATGTTTAGGTTCTTCCATATTGTTATATCAAGTGCAATCCATGATGGATAATGATTTATACAAGTCAAGGTATTTTATTGATATTTGTAATTTAGAAAAATCACTAATTGATCTTCATCATAGTAGTAAAAAAATTAAGAAGGTATATTATTATTCACAATTTAGAAAATTCACCAATGAATCTTTATCATCATGATGGGCACAAATTTAAGAGGGTCTGTTATTATTCATGATTTTGAAAATTCACTAGTGAATCTTCATCATCCAAGTGGGCAAAAATTTAAGAGGATTTGCCAAGGTTCACAAATTTAAAAAGGTTTTTGATGGTCAATTATTTATCCTACTATATTATTGTATATGGGTAAATAGAACATCTAATTACTAGAGTGTAATAAATCTTGTACTCCTTTCTTAATTTTCTAGTATTTTCTTTGACCCTTTTTAGATAACCCAATATTTTTTTGATCCCTGCAACATCCTTGTTAGTAATTATTTTTGAAATGCTAGTTGAACTTCCACCTTCAAAAGAGTCATAGACCCCGCACATGAGATTAAAAAGTGGACATTTTTTGTAATGATGATACCCTTGGCACCTTTGTACCTTGCTCTCCAACAGGATTTAATACTACCTTGGGTACCCAAGGCAAGGTGTATGAAACTTGCAGTTCATTGTACCACCAATACAATTTATATTATTTATTGTTCTATTAATTGTTTTTTAATCTTGTTAAAAATTGCCATGTACATACCTGACAGGGTATAAATATTTTATATGTAGGAGCCCCCCAGTCGATATTTTAAACTGACCATGTACGCAAACAACCTAAAAATGCTAGCTAATGTCATATTAGGGCGTGCTTCAGGGCCTACAATTTTTATACAAGGTTCTTTAGTTGCATCTTTGATTTTATAATGTTAAGATTTTTCATTTTCATAGCATGTCAAATAATTTAAAAAAGAGGGTTTAAGTATACAAAAATCATTAAGATGGGCTTCCCCATTCCCAGGCACTCTAGATGCCAATAGTGACAGGGAAATAGGGAAATTTTGGCAGAAAATAAAGCGTTTAAGCCTTCCACAAAATACTTTCTTCAAGTCCCATTGTGCCTCACATTAAGTGAAGACATGATTTTACATGAAATAGTAAGGAAGGTGTAAAGCCATACGGTCATAAGAAACTCCTATAGAAGACCAAAACTATCTAGAATAACATGGAAGATACACATAAGGTATTCTACATATTTACAAAAAACACATTTTTATAGAGGCTATTGTCTATGGATGGTTGATATCAGCATCTTCTCTTTACCCTCAAGAACTGTTATGTTTAAAAGGTCATGATAAGTGACAAATAATGACAATTTTTTTAAAGAAACAATAAATACTTTAAGATAAAGTACCTAAATACCTATCATCTTATAGTTGGTATGTTTCAATAATTTGCAAAAATAAACCCCACTTTAAAAAAAATCGTTTATGGATACTCGGATTCGTTGTGGCATATTTTCTTTTCACTGAAGAACATTCGTGTTTTAGAAGAGGTCATCAACAAAATAATAATAATAATAAATGTTTCAAAGAAACCATAAATACTTCGACATAAGTTTCAAATTTTGCATCTTATTATGGGCACAATTTGTTGACTTCCGAAAATTAAAATTCATTAAAAAGAAATCCTTGTTAGCATATTAAAAGGATGGGGTTTTTTAGCATGCATACGTGTTTGTACATTCTGTTTTCTCAAACTATTCATTCCTAAATAAATTAGCTATGTGATCATTATTATCACCTCTACTAATAAGTTCCCATGCCATGTTGACACTCCCTGTTAAATTGTATTATGTAACAAGTCTTCTTATCCTGATCTATGGTCCTTAAATGATAGAAGGTGAAATATCTCTGGAGAATTAGATGAAGTAATTATTAGAGAAATCACACACAAGCAGTGTAACAAAGACACTTAAAGGGATGTGTAGAAGAATTTAAACTTGAAAGACTAAAACATTGCATGAGGAAGAGTGGTGGTGAAGATTGTGATTGAGGGAGGAGAAGTTTAGGGGTGGAGAAAATGTTGTAGGTAACATATCCAAAACTTTTCTTTCTTGTGACAAGTCACATATGAACCACATGCCATTTTTATCAATCATTTGAAGGATAAAGGTGATGTGGTGCATAGATTGTTTGGAGATATCTCATAAATAAAGACCCATTCAATCAAGACTCTCAATGAAAATAGTCGTTATTTGTAATGCCAACAATTTTATTTTGTACATAGGTAGAGAACATGTTAATTTATGGGGAATATTCTTACATGTATGGTGGTATACTTTTGAGACATGAACATGTGGAGTGGACTCAGGACCCCATGTTCACTTGGTATATCCATGTATGTCTGGTGGGTTCATAAATGTTGAAGATAACAACATTGTTCGGTACAAGAAAGGGTGAAGGATGGCTATTTGTTCTTGGAGTGGAAGTAAGTTTACCTTTTAAATACGAACGATGAGACACAATTTCCCCATTCTAGGAATTCCTGGAATGACCAATTTCAAAAGTGGGAATTATTCCTAACATATGAAGTGTTGAAGAACATTATCCAAAGTAAGTTACAACTTAGGTGACAAAAGACTTATAGTTGGAGAGGAAGATGATCAAGAGTTTCCATTCATCCAATAACACGAGTGGTTTCATAGGGGATCCAACATGCAAAACAGTACAATGTGAACACATAGTCCTTAAGAGAATACATTTACATGAAAACATATGTGTAGGAGTTGGGAGGTTTTCTAATCATATTTACACTTAATAATAAAAAAGGAATATTGAAAATCCACAAGAAAAATCATTATAATTTTAATCAATAATAAATATTTCAGACTTTACAGGAAAAGATAAAATTTGGTTTAAACACGATACGTGTTGTCACTCTTATTTTTCATTTCTTGGTCAAAGAAGCACATTTATTCACTTTCCTTCTTGTTAGTTTTTTTACATATAAGATTAAAATGTTGAGAGACAAATTAATAAGAGGATTTAAAATAAATATATACACTAATCTTTGATTTAACAATGCTTTTGTTTCTCTTGTTTATGGATTTGTTGTAACGAGTGATTTCTTACACATGCAAGTGGAAAATATATAGGTGTCAATTGCGTATACATTGAAGGGAACATGGAAAAAGTGGTGGGCTCATTTGTTATCCAATGCATATGGAAGGCTTGGGAAATAATCAACCCTTGGTTTATGTGGAATGCAGATGAGTTCATAAATGGCCTATCCATTAATTCTCACTTAGTTTAGTGGTCAATGATTATTAGATTTTACAATGTTCCTCTAGCATAGGTGCCTTAGGTGCATGCCCTCAAGATTTTCAGACAAGGGATTCACACTTTGCATGTCATTTTTAGTAGATATACCAGGTACATACTTCCACATGGCCATTAGAAAAGCTCATATTCTCTTTAGCCAATAGTGAGTATGAATCTTTCCAAGAAACTATGGTGATAATTTGGAGGAAATGCTCCACAATATTTGGGGTTCGCTCATCTCACCCTTGATAGAAGATTGAAAGTCGTATCGTGGTACACCATTATGAATTATTCACCCCCTAAGGCATATGAAATTCTATTTCCCAAACTTCCCGTGGTGGATAAGCTCAATTTTTGTTGTTTTGTATGTTCCTCGATGTACTATTGGCAATGTAGATTTACCACTCTATAGTCTTCCATTGTGGAACTCAAGCTTGCACATTTCACTTGATGTATTATTTATCAAGGGTTTCCCCTTGGCTAAAGGTTCATTCATTTAGGTGTCTCACAACTTCAATACTTCTTTTGTGGAAAAATTGAAACCCTTATGCACCTTTTCTAGTTTTTCCAAAATACCCAAATCTTTTGAACATGGATTCGTGAATTCTTCCATCCCTTTAGACATGAGCCTTTCCACTTACAACTTATACTTTCAGGAGATTGACCAGGAACCCCTATGGTCTTCACCCAATTTTGGCATGCTTTTAGAGTGGAAACTCTTTATTTCATTTGGAAAGAAAGAAATATAATTTTTTTTACACATGTTGTTGTTGATTGCAATATTTCAAATTTCAATATAGTGATGATTATTTGTAATATTTTTTTAGATTATGAAAGTGCAAGTGTAGAAGGTCGTGCTAGAGGTTTCTCACCTCCAAACTCTTAAAGCCACTGGGGCAAATCCCCTTGTACTATTACCTGGGTTTTTTTGCTTCTTCCTCTCATGGACGTTCACTGAGAGGTAGGGGCACCACTATAGTAGGTCTCATTTCCAATCTAGGTGGGGCTCTCTTCCTTGCCACTACTCACCTCCAAAAATTTATCATGGGGGTTGGGATTTTCCACAATCGATGTAGCATTTGAGGTCCGCCCTTATAATGGAGAAGGTCCCTCCACTGACTCTAGCAATTTCTCTAGCCTGGGGCCAGAAAACAAATAATGAAGATGTTACATTGGCTAGTGCCACTAAAAATATTTCAACTAGTTAGGAGCCCATTCTTGATGGGTCAAACCTTCCAAATGGTAAGTATGGAAAGCCTCATGATAGAGACCCTCCTCTTGCTACTATCTTCTAGATGTTTTTCTACACAACTTTTTTAGTTAATAATTTATAATATGTTCCCTTGGGGGTTCATTATCTAAGCAATATCCTAGCACGTTCATTCATATTGAGGTAGTTAAAATTGATAAAATCAAAGTAAATATACCTGTATACATTAGGGGTTGAAAGATATTAATTGATTAATATTTTGAATTATATATTGGGGTTAGGTTAGAGAGGTGGTCCAGAGAAGAGGTGTAGTGACCACTTCCCTTCGACACATTTTGATTATTGTTTTTCGATACTGTCGTCTACACTTATGGATATATTATAGTTTTTGATATAACATGCTAGTAGATATCAAAGATACTGAACTGTTATTGATTTGATTCTTATATGGTGCACATGGACTACTGGAGACATTTGATGTTGATATTGATATACATTTGACATGGTTATTTAGCTGTAATTTTAACATGTGATATATTTAGTCATATTGAGTAAATCTTGATAATTGATTTAATGTGAAGATCGTTTTGACATAAATGAAATGTGGAATAGAAATGTGCTAGAAATTATAAGTGATATCATGTTTGCATAGATGGTATTAATTCATATATAGTTGATTTTAGATTTATATCGCATATTTGGCATGAATGTTTTAATGCGGCCACGAGGCCAAAGGAGGTATCCTCTGTTTTGCAGGTATATTATATTCACAACAACATTGGGGGATTAGAGACCAACCACATCAGAATTCGAGAAGAATTCAGCTAGGGTCACCATGGCAACATTTAATTGTGTGAGTGTTAGAATTATTTGGTTAGGAGAAAATTGTGACCTAGGGGTCATGTGTTGTTTTGTTTTAATTTCCTTTTCTATTATGTTAGTTTGTGTTTTTCTTTTAGTAATGAAATTTTACTTGTTCCATTATTTAGATTTTTGGATTTGTTTTTACCCCTTTATTAGTCATGGGTTGAAGTGTCTTAATTAAGCTAATTTGAATTTATCCTAAATTAATTAAAGATGTGACTAAAAGGAGTTCATTTATTAGAATTAATTTACTCTTGGTTTTTGTGTTGAGTGAAGTGTGTTTGATTTTTGAGTGTAGCACACTCTACCCTCTATGGGAAACTCGAATTTGGCCTTAGAGGCCAAATTAGGAAGCTTGTGGGACAAGTCAAACTTGTCCCACACCTCTTAAATGCCCATGCCAACCCTACATATGGGTTGGGGGGTCAAACTTAGGCTCTTTTAGGTGTTTTGGGAAGTTAAAAAGGTAAAATTTTAATTGCACTTTCTTTCAAAAATTTATTTTTTTCCTTTGGGGGAGTGGGCTTAGATGGAGTGTGTAAGGTTCTTGCCATTCCTTTAACCACTTATTAATTGTGCATTGGAATATGAGGTTGACCAAGTCATGTGGAGTGGAGAGGAAATGAGGTGGCCTCCTACTTGGAGCCACACCATCCCTCCCTCTCCTTTCTCTATTTATTGAATTCTTGTTGCTTGTTTTGAGGTTAGATGATCATTGTTAGTCTCTTGAATTTTTGGAGAGTTAGAGGATTTTTAGAGAGTTGTGGATATTTGGAGCTTTGTGGATGCTTGCTTGTTCTTTGGAGGATCTTGGAACTTCATACTTGGAACAAGCTCTACCATGGAGAGGTAGGAGCTTCACCTTAGTTTAAATTATGTTACTTGTTTTATTGTATGTGTGTATATGTTGTGTTGTATGTTTGTTTTCCCTTTGGAATGTTGCTTGGGTATGGGTAGATTGCCTAAGTTTTGGAGTGGGAGGAGAGTATGGGGATTTTTATGTAGGAAGGCATAAGAGTTTACCATTTTGTGGAGGGAGTTTGGGTTGGGTGCCCCACCTTAGTTTAAGGGATGCTCGCATTTCATTTTTTGTTCTCGCTATGAGGGAGACATAAGAGATGTAGGGAGGCATAGGAGTTATGGAGGTATAAGGGGTACTTGAAGGAGGCATAAGAGTTGTAAGGGGAAATTGTGATTTGCATTGGAGGCTTTTGGGTGGGCACCCATTCCCATTGGGAGGCATAAGTGGCCTCCCCATAGGTCTTGCTCTTTTGGCTTTCTTGATAATCCTTGTGATCTTGTTGCTTTTTTGTTTTCTTCTTGTTAAGTTGTTGTTGTGTTTTGTATGTAAATGGAATGAATGTGAAATTATTTGTTAAGTATTGTGGAAGCTAGTAGTTGTCATGAGTTGTGATCTTCTCCCATTGTAATGTGGTTGGGGCTCTGGGGCCAATGAAGAGGATGACTTCTCTTCTCCTTTGGGTATCTTAGTTGGGTGGAGAGTGTTGCCTCTCCCCCTATTTTTGATGTGAATCAAGAAAATTTTTGGAGGAGCTACATTGTTGGTGTTTGGAGCATTGGAGTCTTGTTGATGACCATGTGAAATTTCCTTAGTCTTTTACCCACTTAGAGTGGAAGAAATTGTAATAATGTATTCATTCTTGTATTTATATTTTGCATAACTTCCCACATTAAGTGGAGGACATTGTATGATATTGTAAAGAAACATATTGCATTCCTTTGTGTCTATGAAATTGTAGCATATATTGAAAGAAAATTTGTATTCAAATAGTTGTGTTATCATCGAATCACAACACCCTTATGTTTACAAAAGTGCATATACTTGAGCTCATGGTGTGATTGGATAACATGGGTACTATCTCCAATTTGTGGGACTTGCTACTTGAGATAGACCTCGAGAGAAAGCTGGTTCTTGCTCTTAAGCTACCTGCCACAATCTACTCTAATGCAGGAAAAACTAACTGTCCTAATCTAACTTTCCAAGGGATCAAGGAGAGAGAATGCATAAAACATGAAAGCCTACACTACAACAGTGATACACTAGAAAATGAAGGGGTGGGAGAGTAGTCTTCTAATGCGTGAGATACAGAAGAAAAGTGCACACTAGAAGGGGTGATGACAGTTCTCCACACTCTAGAAAAACTCATTCACAACAACATCTCAGACATACACAATGATAATTGATCCCTACAAGAGCATAAAAATAGACATAGTATTCTTGTAATGAAGGTTGAAAGGGCAAGAAGAGTGCAAACAAACACAACAGGGTAATATGCATCCACAAACTTGTATTTTATTGCTTCATGATATGTAAAATTCAATCTATTACAAGATAGGGGCCTGGATCACTATGCAAGGAGTCCACTATAAGGGCCTGCAACACATTGGCTTCACAAAGAAATTTTTATAGAGCTTTAATACAACTAAACTTCTTCTTATAATGAGCCAAACACTCCAATTTATAGGAAAATGAGAAGAGAGAGAGAAGGGGAAAATGGAAATCCCGAAATATGTCCTTCAAACACTTGTAAGAGGCACTAAATGGAGCGAAATGATTGTATGTTACTTGAAAATGGCTCCCCATACTGTCCCAGGTGATGCAACAGAGAAGGAATGATGACCATGCCTCTTAATTGCACTCCTAACTACAAATAAAATGCTGTCATGAACCTGGACACGTTTTGTGAAAAAATGCATCGATTTCTCATCAAATCTAGAATTTATTGATTGCTGTGCGTTGGGACCAAAGCCACAATTAAAACGGTACCAATTTTGTGTGATTTTGTTGAGAAATGCAAAATTTACGACCTTATGAGTGCGAGCAGCTATTTTGGGTCTAGCAGGCGTTTTCTGTCATTTGACGAGAATGAGCATTAACTGACTAGAGCCGAATATGTTTCTTTTATTTAAATATATCTACCCTCATTAAAATTAAGAAATCCAATTTTTTTAATGCAGAGGATGTCGTGCTCATTCCAGAAAGTCCAATTTTATGAAAATCAGAGCTCGAAGTCAAAAGTTATGGCTGTTTGAAGTTCGGGAGGTAAAAATTTGAATTTTCTCTTTGCTGCGGCTATTTCGGAAAAATCGGGTCCGCATGTCCCAGCTATCCTAGACACATTCTACTGCATCGGCCGATTCGGGCTTTCTTGGTCCTGCGCATCCGCTGTTGACCAGGCCGTGAGGGCCATTGACTTCCGCATCAGCCACATCCATTTATCTTGGCTCCTTGTGCGGTGATTTCAACTTTGCGCGTCCCGTGCGTAATTTTGTCCCGAATGTCCCGGACACTTTCATCCTTACCACCTGCAATGCAATGACTTGCAAAAAATTGACTGATCTACGTCTCGTGCATACCTGCATCCCAACTATCCCGCGGACCGCCTGGGACAAAAATGTCTGATTTAGCCGATTCCTTTGTATTTCAGCCCCAAACTTGTACAATGAACCTTGGTACGATCCACACTGGTACGACCCGCAGCCTCCAGACCCGCAATGCTTTAAAACAGGCCTGCGACTTCGTTTTTAGATTTTTTTTCAATTTTTTTGCTAACTTGTTGGATTTTTTCTTGGATGGGGAAGTTAGAGAGATACCAAAGGGACCCCAAAACATGATTTTGGGTCTTAAATCAATTCTAGTACTTACTCGGGATAGAAGAATTTGGTACATGTTATCAAAATTACCTTGAGGGGTGAATTTTGGATAACAGTTTTTGGTGACTCAACGGGGTTATCTGCTTGCCAGATGAAGTATGGCCAGCTGCCTGTAGTAATCCATTGGGCATGGATTTTGTCTGATAATCTCTCACCCGATCTGAAATTTGAAAACCTGCATCCTTGAGCCATTGAAGCATTTTTTGATTTGATTCTTCTGTGGCTGTAAATTCTTTTCCTGGAGCTCGATGAACTATAAACATGCACATACTAGAAGCAATAGGAAATGTGCACCAGCACTTAGGGAAATGAAAACTATTCTAACAGTAGTACAATGTGCATAAGCACTTGGAGGAATGGAAATTCTAAATTAATATTTACAAGGGTGAGAAACTCTCTTTCTAGTAGCAATGTTTGAGATAGATTCCATTGACTGGAATCTGCAACTCTTCACCATTTAACTTAGCCAGCTGGAAAGCATTGCTACCTTTGTTTTCAATGATCAGGTATGGACCACTCCATATGGCATCGAACTTGGAATGCTTTTATGGCTTTGCACGATCAACATCCCACTTCAGTACCAAATCTCTAGTTTGCAACATCCTGGCCTTAGCTTTCTTGTCAAAACTCTTCTTGATCAATGCTTGATCTTTCTCCATGGTTTGCATTGCATGTTCTCTTGTTTCTTCTAATTCCATCAGCTCTGCATACCTGATTTCCATAGGCTCAACCTCAGCTAGTTCCAACTATTTCATGAGTTCCAATGCTAGAAAATCGAGTGATATAGGTAGAACTGATTCTTTCCCGTACACAAGCTTGTATAGAGAGCTTCATGTAGACCTCTTGGGTGTGATCCTATCAGCCCATAAACCTGATTTGAGCTTTGCTTGCCAAGTTCTCTGATTCTCATCAAGAGTTCTCCTTATGATTCTTAGTAGGTTCTTGTTTGTAGACTCGACTTGACCATTACCCTGAGGGTAATAATTCGATGAAGTGCTAAGGTACACTCCATTCTTGACATCCCATTCAATGATCTTTGTGCCAAGGAATGCCAATGCATTTTCTGATATGATAGTGGCAGGGACACCAAACCTCGTGACTATCCCTTCATAGAAATCCAAGATGTTGGATTCATTTGCCTCCTTGAGTGCCACTGCTTCAGTCCACTTGGTGAAATAGTCTGTTGCCGTAAGTATCCACTTGTGGCCTTGACTTGAATTTGGATTGATAACCCTAATGAAGTCCAATCCCCATTGCATGAATGGCTGATTTACTGAAATCAGACAGAGGGGCAGAACTGCTAACCTTTCTTTCCCTGTGAAGAATGCACATCTCTTGCATTTCTTGACCCATGAGTAGCAATCATTGAACACTGTAGGCCAATAGTAACCACCCTTCATGATTTTGAGAGCTGTTACTCGTGGAGCAAAGTGGCCTCCTAATTCTCTGTCATGGAACTCATGTAATATCTTCTCAACTTGGCCCATTCCAATGCATCTCAATAGAACACCATTGATATCCTTCTTAAACAAGATGTCATTAATGAGTACATACATGATGGCTTGTAATCTAAAGTATCTCCTCTTAGCTTTGTTCCATTCTTGAGGGCACAAACCTGTTTGGAGATAATGCACCAAATCTTGAGTCCAACATGGAATGGGTGCATCGTTAGTTGGCTGTTCTTGATCATTATGTAGTAACAGGACAACATCTTCTTCACCTTTTGACCCTTCAGGTTGTTTGGAAGCAAGTTGCTCACACAAACCCTTGCCACGAACCAGTTTGGTCACTTTGATTTCAATGTCGTATTCCATTACTCGAGTGATCCAACCTACTCTCTTCTCATTCAAATCCTTGTTCAGGAGAAAGTCCTTAACACCAGCATGAGACACCAACAGTTGAATCTTATTGTTCGAGACCAAGTGTTTGAACTTCTTCAAACTCCCGATGAAAGCAAGGACATGCTTTTCAATGAAAGAATATTTTACTTTGTAATCTTCCAGGATTTGGCTGAAGAATGCTATGGGTTGTTCTGAACCTTCTCTATTCAGCTGTGTCAAGATAGCTGAGATTGTATCTGATCCTCCAAAAGCATACAACATGAAGTCCTTTGAAAATTCTATGGCTTGATAAGAGTTGGAGCTTGTGATATTGCATGCTTGATGTTCTCAAAACTCTCTTTGCCTTCTGCTGTCCATTTGAATGCAAGAATCTTCTTCAACATCATTGTTAAAGGCTTCACAAGAGTGGAAAAATTAGGCACAAATCTGCGGACAAAGTTTATCCTTCCCAAGAAGCTTTGGAGAGATTTCTTGTGGTGTGGCAATGGAAGTGTTTGGATGGCTTCAACCCTTTCAGGATCAATTGTCAACCCTTCCCTTGAGACAATGTGGCCCAACAATTTTCCCTTGTGTGCCAAGAATACACACTTCTTCGGATTCAACGACACTCCAAACCTTCTACACCTCTGAAACACTTACCTGAGGTGAAAGAGATAGTCTGCTTCATTCTTTGAGAAGAAAATGATATCATCTAGGTATACCAACACTATCTTGTTGATTAAGCCTTTGAACGCCATATTCATAGCTCTGTGAAATGTTGCTCTAGTATTTGACAGTCCAAATGGCATCTTCTTGTAAGCATAAGTGCCCCATTTTATAGTGAAGGTTGTCTTGAATTGATCTTCTTCCTTCACCATTATCTGATTATAGCCTGAGTATCCATCTAGCAATGAAAACCTTTTTGAACCAGCTACAACCTGTAAGATTTGTTCCATTGATGGAAGTGGATAATGATCCTTGAGTGATGCTCTATTTAGATCACGGAAGTCCACACATAATCTTATTTCTCCATTTCTCTTTCTCACTGGCACCAAGTTTGTAACCTAACTTGAATGTTTGATAGGGAAGATGATACTAGCCTCAATCAGCTTGTTCAACTCTTTTCTCATGAGAGGTTCAATATGGGGATTCACTGGCCTTTGCTTCTACTTGATAGGCTTGGATTCTGGATCCAGCTCAATAGTATGTTATGCCAACTTTGGGTTAAAACCTCTTAAATCCTTGTAAGTCCAAGAAACGACATCTGGGAACTCTTGACAAAGCTGAACAAACTCAGATTTCTCTTGTGGGGTACTTACTTTGACAATTTGCAATGTCTTTCCTTCATTTATTAAAATAGGCTATGAATCTTCACCCTTTACCTGAATGTTTGCTTTCTCCTTTCAGAACTGATCATTCGGGTTGAAGATTGAATCTAGGGTTATAAGGCCTTTTGGTATTTTTTTAGTTCTCAGCTGCACCACTTGGGTGCCAAACTGCTGCTCCAGCTTGTCTTGATTTCTGGCGGAGAACTCAGCTTCTTGTAGAAAATTGACAATTTGCTGATCATTCTCAAAGACTTGCCAACTTGTGTTGTTATCCGGGACAGCTGGTCTCACAACCACTTTGATATGAGGATGATATTTCTCACTTTTGATACTTTCTACAATATCAAAAGCAGCCCCAATTGCTGCCAATCTGTCTACTGCTTCACTCTTCTTCCTTCTGGTGGAATTGATGCTAAAAGCTTCAAAATATTCAATGAGATCCCATACCCGATTCTTGTAGCTCTTCAATAGATCATTCTTGGCAGCATTTTTTCCTCTTACTTGGTTCACAATCAACTCACTATCACCAAATACTTGCAAATTCTTAATGCCTTTCCTCCTTGCCCAGTGTAATCCGTGAATTAAGGCTTCATACTCAGCTGTATTGTTTGAGCAAGAAAACTAGAAACGGAAGGCCGAGTAATACTTTGTACCTCGTGGTGAAATGAGCATAGCTCCTCCTCCTGCACCTTGTCTATTTCTCGATCCATCAAAGAAAATTTCCATATTTCATTTTCATTCTTGTGATCTAGGCTTGGTGATGTTGGGGAGAGGTTGATTCTCTTCATGCAAACAATAAACTCCTAGCTCATATTCCTCCATTTCTTTGTATGGATCAAATGAGTGTCTTTTGTTTGCCCATTTATCAAGAGTCAAGTCCGAAATGCATCTGACCTTGGTGTCAGCTTCATGAGTGCTTGGATAATCTTCTTGATCAAATTATAAACAATTTGCATTGATTGGAATCTTCGTATGGGGCTCTATGTGAAAATCTACAATAGGCTCAGATCTGATTACAGCCCTAGTTCTATACCTTGTTCTAAATAACATGTGTGACCAATCAGCCGAAAGATAGCCTCCAATTTTAGCTGTGAAGTCTCTTGGCAAGCATAATGCAAAGAGTGGTGGCAAGTCTTTGACTGACACATCCTGCGACACCGTTACATTGGGACACACATGTAATGTGAGGCTCAAATATTTGATTACTCCAACTGTTGTCACTACTATCCCATCCAATTGCACTACACCCTTAGAGATGACTTCATATTGAAGACCTAACTGATCAGCTATTTGTTTTGGCATGACTGAGCTACTTTCTCCAGAGTTAATCATGAAATTATGTACCAACTTATCTCATATGATCAAAGAGACATAAAATGGAGGGGGCTTCAAATTTTTACCTTATTTTCCTCCATGGTTTCCTTTAGGTTGAGTTGCATTGGTAAGAACTTTTTCTTGTTGATTGGGTGGCTGATTTGATGCTGACCAATTTGCCATAGCAGCCTGCAATAGGTCTCTCTGTCCTGGGATAGCCAATGACTCCCACATTGAGATGTTCACATTCATTTTCTTCATCTGATCAATGATGTTGAATGAGATATCTCTATATTGCCCCTTTCCTTGCACATTATTCTCTAACACCTGAGTTGTTGTAACCGACGCTTGAGATGGTTTAGAAGGTGGTTTGGGATGACCTTGCAGATTTGGAACTGCACTTTGATTGCTAAAACCTTGTGGAGTAATAGTGGGCTATGGACCATTTGAGTTAGATGACTATCCTTCTCCAATGTTTCTCTTCTTGGAGAGTGTATTAGCTGCTACAATTTGAGAGGGTATTTTATTTATACCACATAAATCTTCGGCCTACCAATTGACAAGTGTAGTTTCATTCGGAGATGTCCCTTGCTGAGGTGCTTCCTGCTGGTGATCTTCTTCATGGATATATTCTTGCGACACACCAACGGTTTGCACCATCAGAGCCTAATTTAATGCAAATAAAGCACATTGATTGGTTATGAGGTTGATTGCATGGGAAACACCAACCATATTCCTGGGCCATGTTATTTTGCACTAGTACTAAAGCTCTAGATGTGGATGCAACATTGGGATTGTAAGGCTAGAATGGCCTATTAGCAGAATTTTTGACTTGATTCTGATTTGTAGTTTGAATGGGTGGTCTATTGGGCTGATATGGATGTCTATTGGGTTGAGTTTGAGGCTGGTATGATCTAACTTTTGAGCTTGCTACCTCTTTATTGTCACTAACTCGTTACCCAAGTTTTGTAATTGCTTCATGACCTCTTGGATTTCCTTGAAGTTGTTAGATGATGAGGTAGAGGCTTCAGTTGAACTCTGATTTCTTGGAGTAGGAATGGGAGCTAATGTAGGTGCTTGACTAGTGTTTGGACTTTCTAATTCTGGATACAGAGGAATGGGTGGCCTAGGTGTGATTTTTCCAGCTTGAATCAAACGGTTCTCAGCCCCTATGGAAAGGCTATAGGCTGCAGGAAATGTTGTGCCCCCCATTGATTGAATCATCAAAGAAATATCAGAATTTAAAGCTCTAAGAAAGTATAAGAAGGCACTTTCATTAGTGGGATTTACTGCTGTTGGAATCCTGTCCCAGCTTCATTGAAATCTGAGGTTGAAGTCTTTCAACTGCTCATTTAGGGCTCTCTTAATCATTGTTAGTTGCTCCAACAAGGACAAGTTATCACCTTTCTCCCCAAACTGGTTGTGAAGAGCTATGCATAGTTGATTCCAATTCTAGATAGAGCCTATCGGGAGACTCCTAAACCATTGTGAAGCTTTCCCTTTGAATGAAGAGGTGAGAAACTTGAATGTAATGTTCATCTCATGGATCTCATGGATTGTACAGAAATTTGCACTATCTTGGACATGATCCTCAACAGAATTTTTGTTTTCCCTAGTGAAATATGGGATGCTCTTTAATGCTGCAATCAGAACTGGGTTTTGTGCATTCAAGGCGAGTGGACTGCTACCAGTGAAGTTGACATATGGATTTGGTTGTGCCATCCTGATTGGTCGAAGAACTCTTAGTTGACTAGATGAAAGGCCTTCCAGGTGGAGGTGTTGACAAGGTTCTATTTGGTGGAGATGGAGACCTTTGAGCTCTTCTTCCCCTTCTTTCTCTTCCTGGGGATAGGTGTAGATAAAAAAATAGCCCTTCTTTCCTAGTTCTTGATCTGGTCTGAACTCTTCTCATAAATATGCCAGGCTTGGACTTCTAAAACCAGTGAGATTCTACCTCTTTTGGAGTTGCCAGATGTGTAATTTCAAAGCTTCCTTCAAAGCTATGGAAGCTAACAACAGGTGCACATCAATCTTGTTGTAATTAAAATGAAGACTTCTTCTCTGCTCCCACCGGGCATGTCAGAACTGTTATCACCGAATCACATCACCCTTATGTTTACACAAGTGCATATACTTGAGCTCACAGTGTGATTGGATAACATGGGTACTATCTCCAAGTTGTGGGACTTGCTACTTGAGATAGACCTCCAGAGAAAGCTAGTTCTTACTCCTAAACTACTTGCCACAATCTACTCTAATGCAGGTAAAAATAACTATCCTAATCTAACTTTCCAAGGGACCAAGGAGAGAGAATGCATAAAACATGAAAGCCTACACTATAGCGGTGATACACCAGAAAAGGAGGGGATGGGAGAGTAGTCTTCCAATGTGTGAGATACAGAAGCAAAGTGCACACTAGAAGGGGTGATGATAGTTCTCCACAATCTAGAAAAATGCATTCACAACAACATATCAAGCATACACAATGATAATTGATCCCTGCAAGAGCATAAAAATAGACACAATATTCTTGTAATGAAGGTTGAAAGGGCAAGAAGAGTGCAAACAAACACAATAGGGGAAGATGCATCCACAAACTTGTATTTTATTGCTTCATGATATGCACAATTCAATCTATTACAAGATAAGGGCCTGGATCACCATGCAAGGAGTCCACTACAAGGGCCTGCAACACATTGGCTTCACAAAGCAATTTTGATAGAGCTTTGCTACAACTAAACTTCTTCTTACAATGAGCCCAACACTCCAATTTATAGGAAAATGAGAAGAGAGAGAAGGGGAAAATGGAAATCCCAAAATCTGTCCTTCAACCACTTGTAAGAGGCACTAAATGGAGTGAAATGATTGTATGTTACTTTCAAAAGGCTCCCCATACTGTCCTAGGTGCTGCAGTAGAGAAGGAATGATGACCATGCCTCTTAATTGCACTCCCAACTACCAAATAAAACACTGTCATGAACCCGACCACATTTTATGAAAAAAACCCATTTATTTTTCATCAAATCTGGAATTTATTGATTGATGTGCATTGGTATCAAAGCCATGATTCCAACGGTACCAATTTTGTGTGATTTCATTGAGAAATGCAAAATTTATGACCTTCTGAGTGCAAGAAGCTATTTTGGGTCTAGCAGGCATTTTCTGTCATTTGACGGGAATGAGCATTAACTGACTAGAGCCGAATATGTTTCTTTTATTTAAATATATCTACCCTCATTAAAATTAAGAACACAGAGGATGTTGTGCTCATTCTAGAAAGTCCAATTTTATGAAAATCAAAGCTTGGAGTCAAAAGTTATGGCCATTTGAAGTTCGGGAGGTCAAACTTTGACTTTTCTCTTTGCTGCGGCTATTTCAGAAAAATCGGGTCCGCGTGTCTCGGATATCCTGGACACATTCTACTGCATCGGCCAATTTGGGCTTTCTTGTCCTGCGCGTCCGCTGTTGACCAGACCATGAGGGCCATTGACTTCCGCATCAGCCGCATCCATTTATCTTGGCTCCTTGTGCGGCGATTTCGCCTTTGCGTGTCCCGCACATACTTTTGTCCCAACTGTCCCAGACACTTTCATCTACACCACCCACAATGCACTGACTTGCGTAAACTCGACCGATCCGCGTCCCGTGCGTACCTGCATCCCAACTATCTCGTGGACTGCCTTGGACAAAAATGTCTATTTTTTCTGATTCCTTTGTATTTGGCCCCAAACTTGGTACAATGAACCTTTGTATGATCCGCACTGGTATGACCCGCAGCCTCCAGACCTGCAATGCGTTAAAACATGCCTGCAACTTCATTTTTGATTTTTTTTTGATTTTTTTGCTAATTTGTTGGATTTTTTCTTGGATGGGAAAGTTAGAGAGAACCAAAGGGACCCCAAAACATGATTTTGGGCCTTGAATCAATTCTACTTACTCAAGACTGAAGAATTTGGTACATGTTATCAAAATTACCTTGAGGGGTGAATTTTGGAGTTGTTAATTGATATGGCATTGTATGTGGAAAGAAAAAAATAAGAAGAGAAAGAAGAAAGAATGTTATTGTAAAGTTAGTTTGCAAATAGAAAAGAAAGTATTTTCTCCTTGTTGAAACCTTGGATGCATTGTGAGAAAAATAGTGCTTGTGTTAAAAGATTAAGCTATTTTTACAATGGAAAAGAAAGTATATTTTCATTGAGTTGTTATTGTATTGTAAACATGTATTAAGAGAAAAAGAAAGAAATTGTTAGAAGTTGAGCTTGTTAGTATAATAAATCTTGAATGGAAAAATAAAGTTATTTTAGCTATGTTGAATGTATGTATATTATATTGAAATAAAGAGGAAACTAAGTTAGATTTTATTGCTTTTAGTAATGGTAATTGTATAGTATAGAAATGACAAACTATTAAAATAGATTTACATTCCATTGCTCTTGTAATGGAAAGAAAGAATCTAGTTAAACAAATGGAAATTAGTCTTGTAAGTAGATGAATTTTAATAGAGTTGAAAACACTTTAAAAAAGACTAGATTTAACTAAGAAATGAATAATAGAGCACTAAATCTCAAATCTGGAACTTGAAATGAACAAAGACAACTCAAAATGCATTTTTACATCCTTTAGCAACTTTAAGTTTTTGTGAAAATCTCGGCATTATGGTTCTGTTTTTTAGAAATAGGACCGCCACCGTGTGCAGAGCGGCGGTCTTGTAACTGCCACTCAAGAAGTGGCGACGGTCTCAAAACCTCCACCCACTAAGGCGACAATCTTGTGTTTGTCACCCAGGTAAGGTGGCGGTTTCACAACCGCCGCTCTGGAGGGTGATGGTCCACTGGTTGTCACCCTGGCAGGGCGGTGGTCCCAAAACCACCAGTCTACTTGGGGCGGTGGTCCTGTCACTTATGATAGAATTCCGCGGACCTGCGCCTGTGCGTGAAATTTTGCCAAATTGCCCTAATTCTTAAGTTGTAAAATTTAACCTATATACTACCAGCAAGTAAAATAATGAGAAATGCTATGGAGTGGAACAAAAAAAACACCCAAATGGTGAATCTAAAAGCATTCTTTTATTCATAACAAAAGGGGGTAGGGTTTGCCCCCAAATTTAAACCCAATACACTAAGATCTTGGAATAAAAACTAGATTGGAGGAGGAAAATCCTCCCAATCTTTAATGAAATAGATTACATAAATGAAAGACAAACTAAGCTAAGCCTAGACTAAATCTTCATGTAAAATTCCTCCATGGCTTCTTCCCTTTGCTCCCATGGCTTCCTCCTCTCCAACCTACAAATTTAACAAAAGAAAATGAACCAAATGAGAAGAATAGAATGAGAAAAGGTTTTAATAGAATTTCATAAGGATTTTTAGGGCTATGTTGAGAACCCTAGGATCTAGTGGCTAAGATGGATTTGATCCAAGGGTGGAGAATTGACCCTACCTTTATTAAGAAGAAATGTATTTTAAATGTTTTAATGTAAAATCCTTAAGGGTATGTGTAGATGGGTGAGTGGGGCCTTTAGTTGCCTAGGGGTGTAATGTCCTTTTAGAACCCTTAGTGTGTGTAGAAATTTAATAAAGGATATTTTAAGCTATTAAGGTAATGAATTTAATAATTTAGCATAAGGTTAACCTTGTTAGGATTGAACTTAATTGAAAAGAAGAAAATATCTAATTAAGTAAATTAAACCTTGTTATCTTCCTATAGAACTATCGATTAATGTACCCTAGAGATAATTATGTAACATGTAACCTTCAACTAGACCTGGGTTGCCAATCGTAAAACTGAGCTAAGTAGTGTAAGTAAATTAATGAACTCTAAAGGTTAAGCACCATTGTAACATCCTTGTATCGTAACCTTCTCTTTTAAAAAAATAATAATTATTCACATTTTCGGGTTAAGTTTTAGGTTGAAGCGAGTGCCTAGAAGGTCATTTTTATGGGCGTTACACTTGGTATCAAAGCTATGGGTTCAAAGCTTGGACCCTTGGGCACACCTAGAAAACATGAAACATGAACATTTAACCTAGTGCAAAATTGATTCTTTTAAATCTAGAAAACCACAATGTTTGATAATTGTATGAAATAGAAAACTTAGAAAACTGAAACAAGAACTAGAACAATGAACTAACTCTCACCTTGATCTGTGCAGGAGGCACGGATTAGACAAGGGGTCTTTTCATATAGACCTAGATATACCACCGCCAGAGCAGGCTGTAGCGGCCATTCTACCTCATATTTTACAGACGCTTCAGGACGTCAATGCCGCCATACGCGGAGAGCCCTTGGGAGGATGATTTGCTAGACATGGCATGGAGCCGTCAGTAGATGCCCAGGTATCCCCTCGACACAGTGAGGAGTATAGGGTAGAGAACTTCCACGCAGAGTCAGCTAGGGCAGAGTCACCACAGAGAGGACATGGGGACAGGATCTCAGGACATAGGGATAGGTCTCGGAGCCCTAGACAGAGGGAGGAGCATGCAGAGAGACCTAGGGGTCATCAGACATCAGCAGCAGACCATATCAGGGAGATCCTGAAGCTACGACCATCTCACTATTCAGGTGATATAGGAGGTTTTCAGGAAGAGGCCTGGTTGGTGAGCTTGAGTGGATGCTTCAAGCTCTGTCCTTGTACTAGCAACACAAAAGCTCGTGTTGCGATCCATCTTCTGAGGGATGGAGTAGGAGTCTGGTGGAGGACCGAGGAGCAGAAGCTCCATGTTGATTCAGAGACAGTCACCTGGGAGCTTTTTGAGGAGCATTTCAGGAGTAGGTATTTACCCAGGAGGTTTATACAGCAGCAGGATAGATGAGTTTCACAACCTCTGTCAGGCATCGATGACTGTAGCTGAGTATGAGAGTCAATTTCTGGACCTACTCTAGTACGTCAACTATATGCAGGATGAGTAGGTACGGATTCACAGGTTCATCTGGGGCCTGAACTTGGATTTGGGTGGCATGGTGTGCATTCACTACCCACAGACATTAGCAGAGGCCGTGGAGAAGGCCTATATTGTAGAGGAGACACGGGGGAAGACGCAACAGGCTAGAGATAGAGTTCGGAGCCATATCCAGCAGATGTAGGATGGTAGGTCAAAGGGGTCAGTTCCTCCTCCATGGGGTGGACAGAGTTCAGGACAGGCTTCATTCAGGCCACCACAGTAGCAGTAGCAGTCCCACCCACCTTATAGACCTCCTCAAAGATTTGATGCACAGAGAGGATGGAGTATGGGGCCTCCTCCTAGGGGTCCCACCAGGACACAGGGTGCACCGAGCTCATTCAGTAGGAGCTCGGTAGCAGAGACCTCAGCAGTCTATAGCCAGATCATCAGGATCCACAGCTCAGACATCTAGAGTACCGGCTGGAGCTGCATCCCACTGGAGAGGACCAGGTAGCTGTTATGGTTGTGGTGTTGTTGGACATCATTGGAGAGATTTCCCACAGAACCCTAACAAGGGTAAGACACAGAGCTCAGAGCCTACTGTTGGAGATATGGCACGGAGTCATCAGATCTACGCAGTGGTCGAGAACCACCAGGATGAGCACCAGAGTACCATGATTGAGATGACAGGTAGTATTGGTGGTATTTCCACCTCTATATTATTTGATTCTGGTTCTTCTGATTCATTTATTGCACCATCCTTAGTAGAGCATTGCAGGCTGGTGGTAGTTAGGCAGGGTCATAGTTGGGACGTTGAGATGGCTTCTGGAGCCAAAATTTCTATAGACTCCTTAGTTAAGGAGTGTGTAGTGGATTTGGGACCCTTCACCACTACCTCGGATCTTCGAATCCTTCCATTAGGATCTTATGGTGTCATTTTGGGCATGGACTGGTTGTCTGCTCACAGAGCTAGAGTGGACTGTTACCATAAGACTATTGCTTGCATAGATGATCTTGGAGTGGAGTCAGTGATATCAGGAGTTAGGAGACCCATTTCCATTCACACCATCTCCGCTATGCAGCTTAAGCGGTGTGCGCGATGGGGTTGTCAGTTGTATGCTGTTACGGTTAGTGACAGATCAGAGGATGAGTCTAGTGGACCATCCCTTGATGACCATCCCATCTTGAGAGAGTTTGCTGATGTGTTTCCAGGAGAGCTACCAGGGTTACCTCCCCCACGTGAGATAGATTTCCACATAGATCTGGTTCCGGGCATAGAGCCTATCTCACGAGCACCTTATCAGATGACTACTCCTGAGCTATGTGAGCTCAAGTTGTAGCTTGAGGGCCTTCTAGAGAAGGGCCTAATCCATCCTAGTGTATCCCCTTGGGGTGCACCGGTGATCTTCGTGAAGAAGAAGGATGGATCTCTACGGTTGTGTATTGATTACCATCAGCTGAACAAAGTAACGATCAAGAATCGTTACCCCCTTCCACGCATTGATGATTTATTTGATCAGATGAAGGGGGCTACAGTTTTCTCCAAGATAGATCTTAAGTCAGGGTACCATCAGCTCAGGATTACAGAGGTGGATATTCATAAGACCACATTCCATACGAGATATGGCCACTACGAGTTCACAGTGGTACCTTTCGGTTTGACGAATGCCCCCGCAGTGTTTATGAGTTTGATGAATGGGGTATTCAGGACTTTTCTAGATCACTTCATGCTCATCTTCCTTGATGACATTCTGATTTACTCACGTACGCGTGAGGAGCATGAGGAGCACCTTCGCCAGGTTCTTCAGTGTCTTCGTGAGTAGCACCTTTACGGGAACTTGGAGAAGTGTGCATTCTTTCAGACAGAGGTGCAGTATTTGGGCCACATCATTTCTGGGGAAGGTATCACAGTCGATCCTTCCAAGATTCGAGCCATCATGGATTGGCCAGCACCCACTAGTGTGACCGAGGTGCGCAGCTTCATGGGTTTAGCAGGATATTACAGGAGATTTGTTCAGGACTTTTCTCAGATTACGCACCCCATCACTTCCCTTCAGCGGAAAGGGAAGAAGTTTGTATGGTCAGATAGATGTGAGCAGGCTTTCAGTACACTGAAGGAATGCCTCACGACAACACCTATTCTTGTAGTACCAGATCCTCAGGGTGAGTTCTACATTTGCACAGATGCTTCTTTGGCAGGACTTGGAGGTGTGTTGATGCAGGAGGGCAGAGTAGTTGCTTTTGAGTCTCGCAAACTCAAGGATTATGAGCTCAATTATCTGACTCATGATCTTGAGCTTGCAGCAGTTGTGCATGCCTTAGTGTGGTGGAGACATTTTCTTCTTGGCCAGAGATTTACACTCAGGACTGATCACTTGAGTCTTCGCCACCTCTTCACGCAGCCCAATCTCAACGCTCGTCAGCGGCGTTGGATGGAGTTGCTTTGTGAGTATGACATGGAGATAGAGCATGTGAAGGGGAAGGAGAATGTGGTTGCAGATGCCTTGAGTAGATGGAGACATGTGGCTATGGCCACCTCAGTGGGAAAAGCTTTGCGGAGTAGGATTTTGCAGCAGCTTCCTCAGACAAGTTTCTACCTTGCAGTGAGAGTAGAGATTGAGTCATAGAGACCCCTTGAGGGGAGATTTGATGGATTTTCATTAGAGGTAGATGGCCTTCTCAGACACAGAGGTCAGATATATGTTCCTAGAGATGGAGGCTTGAGACAGGACATTTTGTCAGAGGCTCATCGTGCACCTTATTCAGCCCATCCCGGGGTGAAGAAGATGCATGCCACCTTGAGACAGTTGTATTTTTGGAGAGGACTTCAGAGAGACGTGGCCTTGTTTGTGTCACACTGTTTAGAGTGCCAGAGGGTGAAGGTCGAGCATCAGCATCTCACTGGCCTTCTCTATCCTCACACCATACCAGAGTGGAAGTGGGACACCATTTCCATGGACTTCATCATTGGGTTACCTACGTCGAGATACCACCACGACGCCATCATGGTCACAGTGGATAAATTGACGAAAGTAGCTCATTTTTCTCCGGTGAAGACCACCTATACAGCCAGTGCAGTGGCATGAGTATATCTTGATGAGATTTTCAGATTACATGGGATTCCGTGGAAGATCATTTGCGACCGCGATCCTTTGTACACTTCCCATTTCTGGACCACCATGCAGTATGCTCTCGGGACGAGGATCAATTTCAGCACAACATATCACCCTGAGACAGATGGACAGACTGAGTGGGTGAATCAGATCCTGGAGGACATGCTTAGGATGTACGTTATGGATCACCAGTCGAGATGGGAGGAGTATCTGTATTTGGTGGAGTTTTCCTACAATAATAGTTTTCAGAGTTCGATAGGCATGGATCCTTTTCAAGTATTATATGACAGAGAGTGCAGGACACCTCTTAGTTGGGACAAGTTAGAGGACAAAGTTTTTCTTGGGCCAACATTATTACAGGATATGGAGCAGCAGGTTACCTTGATCAGACAGAGATTGCAGGAGGCAGGACAGACAGAAGAAGTATGCAGACCAGCATAGGACAGATCATAGTTTTGAGGTGGGCACGAAGGTGTTTCTTCATGTCAGACCGCATAAGAGCCCTATCCATTACAGAAAAGGTTCTAAGCTTGCTCCTAGGTTTGTGGGTCCCTTTGAGATCTTGGAGCACCTCGGTCCCTTGGCCTATCATCTAGCATTGCCACCTAGCTTGTCTCACATCCATGATGTGTTTCACATTTCTGTGCTTAGGAGATATATTTCTGATCCTTCTCACGTGCTAGATTGGACCGCATTGCAGGTGCAGGATCAGGGGCAGGTGATGGTGGAGCCCATACGCATTATAGAGCACAGGACCCTGGGCCTTCGCGGCAGAGAGATTGATCAGGTTCGGGTCCAGTGGGACAGATATGATGAGACTGCAGCTACTTGGGAGGATGCTACTTTGCTACGAGTGTAGTTTCCACACCTGTTCCAGTGACTTCCAGGAGGAAGTCGAGTCTAAGGGGAGGGGGATGTAGTGCCCACTTCCCTTCGACACCTTTTTTATTATTGTTTTTCGATACTGTCGACTGCACTTATGGATATATTATATTTTTTCTATTTAACATGTTAGCAGATATCAGAGATAGTGAAATGTTGTTGATTTGATTCATATATGATTTATATGGACTACTGGAGACATTTGATGTTGATATTGATATACTTCTGACATGGTTATTTATCTGTAATTATGACATGTGATATATTTAGTCATATTGAGTAGATTTTGATAATTAGATTAATGTGATGATCGTTTTGACATGGATGAAATGTGGAATAGAAATGTGCTAGAAATTGTAAGTGATATCGTATTTGCATAGATGATATTAATTCATATATAGTTGATTTTAGATTTATATCACATATTTGGCATGAATGTTTTAATGCGGCCACGAGGCCGAAGGAGGTATTCTCTGTTTTGCAGGTATATTATATTCACAACAACATCGGGGGATTGGAGACCAACCACATCGGAATTCGAGAAGAATTCAACTAGGGTCACCATGGCAACATGTAATTGTGTGTGTGTTAGAATTATTTGGTTAGGAGAAAAATTGTGACCTAGGGGTCATGTGTTGTTTTGTTTTAATTTCCCCTTTTATTATGTTAGTATGTGTTTTCCTTTTAGTAATGAAATTTACTTGTTTTATTATTTAGATTTTTTGATATGTGTTTACCCCTTTATTATTCATGGGTTGTAGTGTCTTAATTAAGCTAATTTGAAATTTGTCCTAAACTAATTAAAGATGTGACCAAAAGGAGTTCATTTATTAGAATTGATTTACTCTTGGATTTTGTGTTGAGTAAAGTGTGTTTGAGTTTTGAGTGTAGCACACTCTACCCTTCATGGGAAACTCGAATTTGGCCTTAGAGGCCAAATTTGGAAGCTTGTGGGACAAGTCAAACTTGTCCCACACCTCTTAAATGCCCATGCCAACCCTACCTATGGGTTGGGGGGTCAAATTTAGGCTCTTTTAGGTGTTTTGGGAAGATAAAAAGGTAAAATGTTAATTGCACTTTCTTTCAAATATTTAATTTTGTCCTTTGGGGGAGTGGGCTTAGATGGAGTGTGTAAGGTTCTTGTCATTCCTCCAACCACTTATTAATTGTGCATTGGAATATGAGGTTGACCAAGTGATGTGGAGTGGAGAGGAAATGAGGTGGCATCCTACTTGGAGCCACATCATCCCTCCCTCTCCTTTCTCTATTTATTGAATTCTTGTTGCTTGTTTTGGGGTTGGATGATCATTTTTAGTCTCTTGAATTTTTGGAGAGTGAGAGGATTTTGAGAGAGTTGTGGATTTTTGGAGCTTTGTGGATGCTTGCTTGATCTTTGGAGAGCTTGGAACTTCATACTTGGAACAAGCTCTACCATGGAGAGGTAGGAGCTTCACCTTAGTTTAAATTATGTTATTTGTTTTATTGTATGTGTGTATATGTTGTGTTGAATGTTTGTTTCTCTTTGGAATGTTGTTGGGTGTGGGTAGATTGCCTAAGTTGGGAGTGGGAGGAGACTATGGGGAGTTTTTCTTGTAGGGAGGCATAAGAGATTACCCTTTTTGTGGAGGGAGTTTGGGTTGGGTGCCCCACCTAGTATGAGGGATGCTTGCATTTTCTTCTTGTTCTTGCTATGAGGGAGACATAAGAGATGTAGGGAGGCATAAGAGTTATGGAGGTATAAGGGGTACTTGAGGGAGGCATAAGAGTTGTAAGGGGAAATTGTGATTTGCATTGGAGGCTTTTGGGTGGGCACCCATTCCCATTGGGAGGCATAAGTGGCCTCCCCATAGGTCTTACTCTTTTGGCTTTCTTGATAAGCCTTGTGATCTTGTTGTTTTGTTGTTTTCTTCTTGTTGAGTTGTTGTTGTGTTTGTATGTAAATGGAATGAATGTGAAATTATTTGTTAAGTATTGTGGAAGCTAGTAGTTGCCATGAGTTGAGATCTTCTCCCATTGTAATGTGGTTGGGGCTCGGCGGCCAATGGAGAGGATGGATTCTCATTTCCATTGGGTATCTTGGTTGGGTG
This sequence comes from Taxus chinensis, assembly GCA_019776745.2. Taxonomy (NCBI): domain Eukaryota; kingdom Viridiplantae; phylum Streptophyta; class Pinopsida; order Cupressales; family Taxaceae; genus Taxus; species Taxus chinensis. Next base: position 69,197 of record JAHRHJ020003630.1, on the reverse strand, counting down.
GAGAGCATTTCCTCTCCCCCTATTTTGTTGTGAATCAAGAAAATTCTTGGAGGAGCTACCTTGTTGGTGTTTGGAGCTTGGAGTCTTGTTGGTGACCATGTGAAACTTTCCTTGTATTTTACCCACTTAGAGTGGAAGAAATTGTAATAATGTATTCATTCTTGTATTTACATTTTGTATGGACTTCCCACATCAAGTGGAGGACATTGTATTGATATTGTAAAGAAACATTTGTAAAAGAAATTTGTATATATTGAAATGAAATTTGTATTCAAATAGTTGTTATCGATATTGCATTGCATGTGGAAAGAAACAAATGAGAAAAGAAAGAAGAAAGAATGTCATTGCAAAGTTAGTTTGAAAATAGAAAAGAAAGTATTTTCTCCTTGTTGAAATCTTGAATATATTGTGAGAAAAATAGTGCTTGTATTGAAAGATTAATCTATTTTACAATAGAAAAGAAAGTATGTTTTTATTGAATGATTATTGTATTGCAAATGTGAGAAAGAAGAAAATGTAGAGATTGTTAGAAGTTGAATTTGTTCAGAAATATCATTGTATAGAAAAATAAAGTTATTTTAGATATTTTGAATGTATGAACATTGTAGTAAAATGAAAGAGGAAACTAAGTTAGATTATATTGCTATTTAGAAATGTTGATTTTATAGTAAGGAAATGACAAAGTAATGAAATAGATTTATTTCCTTTTGCTCTTGTAATGGAAAGAAAAAATCTAGTTAAACGAATGGAGATTATTATTGTCAGTAGATGAATTTTAATAGAGTTGAAAACACTTTAAAATGACTAGATTTAACTAAGAAATGAATAAATGAGCACTAAATCTCAAATCTGGAACTTGAAATGAACAAAGACAACTTAAAATGCATTTTTACATCCTTTAGCAACTTTAAGTTTTTGTAAAAATCTCGGCATTATGGTTCTATTTTTCAGAAACAGGACCGCCGCCCTGTGCAGAGAGGCGGTCCCGTAACCGCCACTCAGGCTATGGTGGTGGTCTCAAAACCGCCACTCAGTAGGGCGGTGGTCCTGTGTTTGTCACCCAGGTAAGGTGGCGGTTTCACAACCACCGCTCTGGAGGGCGGCGGTCCACTGGTTGTCACCCTAGCAGAGCGACGGTCCCAAAACCACCGGTCTGATCAGGGTGGCGGTCCTGTCACTTATGACAGAATTCCGTGGACCCGCGCATGTGCGTGAAATTTAACCAGTTTTTCACTAATTCTAAGTTGTAAAATTTAACCTATTACTACCAGCAAGTAAAATAAAGAGAAATGCTATGGAATGGAACAACAAAACACTCAAATGGTGAATCTAAAAGCATTTTTTCATTTATAACAAAGGGGGTAGGGTTTGCCCCCAAATTTTAAACCCAGTACATTATAATCTTGGAATAAAAACTAGATTGGAGGAGGAAATCCCTCCCAATCTTTGAATGAAATAGATTACATAAATAAAAGACTAAAACTAAACTAAGCCTAGACTAAATCTTCATGTAGAATCCTCCATGGCTTCTTCCTCTTTGCTCCCATGGCTTCCTCCTCTCCAACCTGCAAATTTTAACAAAAGAAAATGAACCAAATGAGAAGAATAGAATGAGAAAAGGTTTTAATAGACTTTCATTAGGATTTTAGGGCTAAGTTGAGAACCCTAGGATCTAGTGGCTAAGATGGGTTTGATCCAAGGGTGGAGAATTGACCCTACCTTTATTAAGAAGAAATGTATTTTAAATGTTTTAATGTAAAATCCTTAAGGGTATGTGTAGATGGGTGAGTGGGGCCATTTAATTGCCTAGGGGTGTAATGTCCTTAAACCCTTAGTGTGTGTAGGAAATTTATTAAAGGATCTTTAAGCTATTAAGGTAATGAATTTGATAATTTAGCATAAGGTTAACCTTGTTAGGATTGAACTTAATTGAAAAGAAGAAAATATTTAATTAAGTAAATTAATCCTTGTTACCTTCCTTTAGAACTATCGATTAATGTACCCTAGAGATAATTGTGCAACATGTAACTTCAACTAGACCTGGGTTCTTCAATCGTAAAACTGAGCTAAGTATCGTACCCTTGTAACATCCATGAAATAAAAAATTATTCGCATTTTAGGGTTAAGTGTTGGGTTAAAGCGTGTTCTTAGAACGTCGTTTTTGCGGGTGTTACAAGAGGTAGGGTTGATTTTAATATGAAAATAGAACAGTTGAATCCTAGTTTTAAAAACTAAATACCATTAAAATTGCAAAATGAGTGTGGTCATAACAGTAAATTATAATATCTTTTTGAATAACGAAATATTGATTAGACGATTTTAAACCAACAAATAATAAGATGGTAGAAAAATGGGATTGAGTATGCTTTTTAACACAAATGATATTATTTCAGTATCTTAATTATTTGAAGAACTATCAATAATTGATTAAAGTTTAACATTAAGGTGACTGGTAATAGGTCTTAAATGGCTTCAAACTCTTTTTCGAGAGAAAATGTGTTTTAAGAAAATAATCATTGAGTGAGAATCATGATATATTTTATGTTTAATATATGAGGGTAAAAATGAAAAGGGGTGAATAAAATTGTAATGGAAAATGGGTAAGTAATGTACATGGAAAAAGTAGGGCTATTTTCATTCTAATAACATAATATGAGGGGGTATTATCAATGGAATAATTAGAGGTAAAAAATAGCATTAAGGGTATTCTTTAATACCCTTTGAACGAACGTGCTATACCATGCTTCTACTAAGTGAATCCCCCGTGTATTTTCCTATGTCTTTAGGTTATAAGTTTGATTTTATGTATGGTTTAGATGTCTTCATATTGGTTTGGTTCTTGTGGTGTGTTACCATACCTACTCTTTTTTGTGAATACAATTATTAAAAAAACAAATAGAAGTATAAAGTTCTAAGGATCAATAAAAAATTCAAAAAAAAGGTACAAATAAAAACATTTGTAAGAAAAAGTGCTAACCTTGACTAATGACCAATAATCACAAATATAAATATCAAGAATAGTAACAAATCAATTAATTAATGCCATACCAAATTTGTGCCACAAGGAGCTACCCTTCACTCATTTTACACCTATGTATGGTGCGTCCCCCATGAAAAACATGTATCATGACCATCTGATGAGGCCATAAATTGGCCATAAATTACCATTATTTTGTCCTTCCAAGTTACATTTGAAAGTGGATTTAAATATAATCTAAGAACTTATAGTTTTCTTAAGATAAAATATATGATATATATCTTGTTCATTCTTTAGAAATATTTTGTTACTATTTTGTTGACTAATTCTATTGATTATTTGGGAAAAGATGTAATGTCTTATGTATGCAGGCCATAAAGGAAATATAATGATAGTATTGAGAAAAGTGGAATTAATCATGGATGGTATATCTAAACTAAAATCTGATTTCATATTCAGATTCCTCTTGAAAAATTATGCAAGTTTAAACAAAGAATCATCTCAATCTAAGATTGTATGAAAAAGTTATAAATGTTTTAATTTTTCTCCAGAAATCGCAGGATTATTTCCGGGACTCGCAAACTTAGTTCTGGTACTCGCAGGCTTAGTTATGCAATTCGCAGGCTTAGTTCCGGAACTAAGCAGATTTTGACAGTTTTTGAGGAATTGTGAAAGATAAAAGAATTCAATGGAAAAATTGAGAGAGGTTTTTGTTCATAGCAATGTTATTAACAAAAACCTCATTCATATTTTCTACAGGTATTACCAATAAAGAGAGATCTAACTTTTAGTGAGCTGTAGTTCGAGGAAAAGTATATCAGACGAACACTAAAAGTTCCATAAACAGAAACAAAAAATTCAAATGGAAAATTGGAGAGGGGGTTTTGTTCATAGAAATATGTTTAAAAAAATCCTCATTTTTACTTACAACATGTTTTACCAATGAAGAGAGATCTAAATTTTAGTGAGCTGCAGTCCGAGGAAAAGTGTATCATACGAGCGCTAAAAGTTCCATAAATAGAAACAGAAAAATTAAATAGAAAATCTGAGAGAGGTTTTTGTTCATAGCAATGTTTTTAACAAAAAATTTATTCAGATTTGTAACAGGTTTTACCAATGAAGATAAATCTAAATTTTAGTGAACTGCAGTCTGAGGAAAAAACGTATTAGACAAGCGTCAAAAGTTCCACAGTAAAAAACAACAAAGTCAAATGGAAAATCCGAGAAAGGTATTTGGTAAAAATCATATTTTGAGGAAAATCCTCCTTCTAATAATGTATAAGAATAAAATCATTATGGTTCTTGTTACCGAAAAATGAGGAGAAGATTTGGGAGCAAATCTTCCTAAAATAAGTAAGATAAGATTTGACCTCAATAATATATCTCTCCATATTTTGTGGAGATGGAGATCTTAGTTGTTAGGATTGGAATAAAGATAAGATCAGATTGTATTTCCTAAAATAAGGAGTTGGTTTGATGCATGAATTATAAATGCAACCTTCCACACTTAGATATAAAATTTCTTTTTCCCCAGAAATAAAGATCTGTTCTTTCTTTCCAATATTTTAAAGTAAAGTTATTCTGCAAGTTCTAAATTAAAAGTATGAATTAAGTCCTCTTCCAAGGAATGAGATGGCCACTCATTCCAAGAAAGATGGATCAATGTGTTAATGTTTGTTTCTTTATTTATGCAGTTTTTTTCTTTCGTTGTAAACTTTTGATTTCATGTTATGTGATCCTTATTCATTACAATTTTTGTTGTGAACCTACAGGTGTATTTTTATCTTTCAATTATTTTTAATTCAGCAATTTCATTTATGCAAGTTTCATTTCTTTCATGCAACATTTATTTATGCAAGTGTGACTTCATTTATGCAAGCGTGCCTTTATATTCCTGCAAGTGTGATTTCCTTTATACAAGTGTGTTTACATTTCTGCAAGTGTGCCTTTAAATTTCCGCATGTGTGATTTATTTTATGCAAGTTTGGTTTGTGTTTAAAGGAGTTACTTTCAAATATCTTCTTCTCTTAATGCATACAGCCTTTGGAAACCAACCCGAATTGACATTATTAATGGCGATGATTGATGACCCTCATCACCATCGTTTATGATGAAGTGTAAGGGAAAGGACGCGTTGTGTTAGTGTTAGAGCTTTCGCAAAATCTACCAAATCCTCCATATCATTGCCAGTGGGTGCTTGCATTAAATATGTTTAGGGAGGTGAGTTCACCCGCCTAAACCTGTTCATCCGGTTGCCCATCCATCCGCTAGCGACATCTATCATGTTTTCTTCATTTTAGAATGCACAAAGTAAGCCAACACTAAATCATGAACACCATCGCCTAGCCCGCCTTTTTTGCATTATCGATGATACTCAAAGTTTTATATATGGAAGTAATAAACTAAAATAAAGTGGTAATCCGAAGGAAATATTAATCCAAGCGAGTTTACCCGTTAGGAGACGTAGGATTCCTAAATATAGCAACTCACTTACTAGTTAGAAGAAGCTCCCTCATAGTTTCTCCTCGCCCACATAGGTAATTTCATCAATTTAATTAGATTGCAATGAATTGATTTTGTAAGATAAATAAATCTTTCAATTTTAATTTACTCTTTCAAATTCCCATAATGAAAGGGGAGTTGTCTATGTAATCAACATGTTAATTGCAAAAATATTGTGTATAAAATTATAAATAAACCCATTGATTAGAAATAAATTGTGTATATTGTGTGGCAAATTTTACAGTTTTTGAACACTGTTACAAAACACATTGTGGTTTTAATGTGTTGAAAAACACAATGTTCAAAAACAAAATTGATTCGTATTTTTTTAAAATAATACTTATATGTTGTACTAAAAAATCAAATAATATAATTATTGTGTCATTAATTTATTATTTTAGAACTCTTCGATTACAGTGAAAAATATATTTTGAATTTACGTAGTTCCAATTAAATGACTTATAACATCGTAAAATATGTGAATGGTGCCTCGTTGACTTACAACCTATGTGACAAGTTGTGATTGACCATTAAACACTATTACTAATTTAAATTGAACTCCTTTTTATGCCATTTTATTGGTTCCTAGCATGGTCATAGAGACCTTTTTTGCATATAGACAGAAAAGTCCTATTTCCATTGAATAACAACTAAATGTCGATATGACAAGATAAATTTCATATTGACTCATCAATGACAACTAAGCTTCTACACACAATTTCCACATGTTAATCACTAAACATTAATTACAATTCACATTTGAATAATTAAATTCACGCAAATTAATGTGCACTAAGGAAAATTTTAGTCACTTAGCAATAAAATTTAGGGTTGGTCGAGAAAAATTTAGGTTGACATCAAGTGCTTGCTTTACATGTTTCTAACCCACACTAGGGTTCTAATGTGTCCTTTGTGCCCATGGGATAATATTCGTGGAACATATTATATATCAACAATATATTCTTACATGGTTGTTCAAACACCATAATCTAGGATGCCTAAAATGGGTTATGAAACATATAGTGGCAACACCTAAGTTATTACACCAAATTGATGCAAATAAAAATCATTAAAATGTTTGATGAAATTAAATTTAAATAAATTCCAAGAGCTATGTAGATTATGGTACAAGAATGAACCCTCAAATAAAGGAATGTACCTTCATGTAAAGGAAGTAAACTGATAATAATTTTGAGGATAAAAAATTCTTTGTTATGGGATGAGCCAAAATGTTAATTACAATAGATTGTTCGATAGAGGATAGAGTGTATAATATTATAGAATGTATAAATATGGGAAATAAAAATTTATATTCGTTTGTTATAGATAAAAAAGTTAAAGGTATAAAAGTCATGTGATAAATGATAGAAGCAGCAAAAACAAAGAGTGGTTGATACATATTGAAAACATGGAAACAAATAGTTTCCACTTGATATTTGATACATATATGTATGTCATAGAAAACTATGGTATTGACATCCTTTTCCAACGATTGCATTTTCAATTTGATTATCTTATATGTGTCATTTAATCTTCTAAGGGGCATTCTTGAATTGACATTTTACCTACGGAAACCTACATAAGATAGTCATTATCTCTTCATATCTCACCTGGAAATTTCATTAGATGTATTGTAAATATCTTGAAAAAACCCTCTTGCAGTATGAATCTTACATTCTATCATAAGATGTAGTAAAATATATGTTGAAATTGTGTATATATCCCTAAAGCTATATTAGAGACCTTTCAAAGCCCATATTTTTGTAGACATTCTGGATCTTTGCAGCAACTTAGGAAAATAAAATATGTTTGGGACAACAAAATCCAAAGGTTTCACCCTCTGTTGGATGATTCCATCTAGATCAAATATCTATGAATGGTTTTTATTTGTACATGTAAGTATGTCCCTATAACATATTCTAGTGTCTTCTAAAGTTTGTAATCTCTATGTGTCTCTGAATTGCATTTCTATGCTTTGTGATGACCACATTGAATTCCCCCTTTTTTTGAGTTGAGCAAGGTATACTATAAATATCTCATCTCAAAATAATTGAGGTGTATTCATGTCGTATATAACATATAATAATTTTAGAACACATCCACTAAAAATGCACACCTAATAGAAATACTAGAGCACATCCACAACCTTATACAAAAGGAATTGTCAAGATACATTGGAAACTTTGTGAGTATGTACCTATACACATGATCAACTTGTCTACAATTGCATATAAGCATGTGAAAGTAAAAATATAGAGAACCATAACTTTCTATCGCATTCATATCCAAGCTAGAATTATATGTAGTATAACATGTTAGGGTATTAAGAAGTAGAATTGAACCTCTTAATAGATCTTAAGAAAAGGGAAAAGCGTGAACATTCTTAGATGAGTCCTTTATATACCTCCAAGGTGAGTGCATACTCCACTATAGGGGATTCCCTTTCTCGATCCATATATGAAATGTTTAGAAATAGAAACTCCCAATCTGATTCTTATGCCATACTATAGTTCAAGGAAAATTCTATTTTATGAAGTCTTGTAATTCTAATTGCATGTATCTAAAACTAGATCCCAATGGTCACAGATATATATTATATCATACACTAGGGTTTGCACATGAATTTATGTTCTTTATCTATGGATTTCATTAGAGATTTAAAATAAATCTGCACTTTTAGAATTTACTAATAAATTTCAACAACCATGCAATAACCTCCTCATATTTGGGATTCTAAAAATATATCTAGATGTTTGTTTTTACGGGCTCCAAATTCATGTAAGTACAAATTACTTATGATAACGAAAAAATTAGTGGTTAAAACTTCTACAACCATGTAATAACTAGGTAATTAATGTTTGGTGATTAACATGAGGAAATAAAAACGTGTTCTTCATCTTGATGAAAAACATAGTGTGTTTTTCAACATGCTGAAAAGCGTAGTGTGTTTTTTAGCACGTTGAAAAACACGACGGTTTTCCACACAGTGTCAGTTGCGAAATAAAAATTTCTTAAGTCACAGTAGTATGAACATAATATTTGAATTCATATTTGTTAACAAGAAACTTAATAATAAATGTCTTGAAATCAAAAATCAAACAATATTATAGTTATAACTCAAACATTAATACAGTTATAGTTAAACAAATTGAACACATTTAATGTTATAAGTGTTTAAGATGATTCTTAATATTATATATAAGTATAAATAAGTTATAGATTTTCATGTCGATTTTTTACTATCGTAAGAAAATATAAAAACTACATTTAAATATGCATGTGATCTTTGAGCTCTTAGTTATAATTTCATTGCTCTTATTTGTGTTAAATGGATTACATTAGGAAAAGTTTGATTTTTTGGATTCATTATAGTTGTACATATTGCTAATGTGTAGATAATTTGTATGTATAATTTTTTATTAGTTGTTAAATATTGGTAATTACAAGGTTGTGAATGTTTTATGTAAGTTGAAGCTATAAACATTACGTGTTGTCATACTCTCACTCTCAATTCAGCATATGGGGGCAAGTGCCTCTGCAAAGACAAGAATTAGTGCATGCTGAAGGGGCTTGATCCTTAGGATGCCACATCGATATGCCCAACTATTGTTACGTGCCGAAGGGGCTTTCCCCTTAGGATTATGCATCGATAGTTAGGTGGTATACTTTGTTGCCCATAGATTTTTAAATCCATCTGCCGAAGCTACCCTTCACTTAAATATGCACCCTCCCATAATATCACAACTGTCTCTTTTTCAATGGACGGTTGTCATATTATGGGAGGGTGCATTTTGAGTGAAGGATAGTCATTGGAATTTATTGATACTTGAATTTGTCATGGATATTAACTTTCTGATATTGTGATTATTTTATCATATTGGATGCTATATATTAGATTTTTCATGTATCGTACTAACATTAATTATATGCTTCTTTTGTGTAGTGAATATGAATACCAGGAGATTAATTTCTCCCAACTTTGTTGGTAAAACGAAGTCATACAGAAATACGAGCCTCCACATAAACTGAAGATGAAGGGAGTTCATATAGAAAGTTTGAAAAATGCAAGAGTTTTGTTATCTCTCGAAAGTGCACCATGTAGAGAGATGGCTGCAGGTTTTCTATGCTTGCAAAATTTGATCTCTCTCTTTCATACATACAATGGAAACACCTCAGGTCTGTGGGTATACCTATTTTGAGGTGAGTCTCCGATATCAAGGCCGGTTCCTTATTGATGTATCCCAAATTGATTATGGGGTTTATGGGTAAAAGATGACTGTAAAATAATTATAACTAATGTGATACACCAAATTTGTATGAGGGATTTGACTGAGTATATGCACAATTGATATGTGAAGGATTTTTGGTGCACGAACCAATAGTTCTTCTGCAGAATATTAAGGGCAAAACACTTGGATGTATTGAGGGAGATTATCACAACAATCTTGCTAAGCTAAACATGCACATTAATATCATGCGGAAACTACTAAATTTTGCAACAGGGTAAGATGATTAATCAGGGAATTTGAATTCACAAGACTAATATAAAATTACACAAGATTGCAAATAATTAGGAAGGTAGAAATTCTTCACACTCGTAAGGCAAAACTGGAAAAAATTGCTTCAATATTCCTATATAAAAAAAAGTCCTCCAGAAGTTCCCCTTTCGAACGATGACTCACCCCTTGACATTTGTCGGTGGCAAGGTTAACTCAAGTTGAGTTTGCGTTGGTATTTTTGAACTTATCTCGGCCTTTTGATCTAGTACTTGTTTCTTCTCCACCGTGGATTTCTTAACTCTGATATGGAATGGTAGTTGGATTTTTGACCCTTGGTTAGTGTTACGGTCTGCATTGAATATTGCTGGCATGGCGGTGACCATGATGGTTTTCTTGGAGCTTTGGGATTGATCTTTGAGCATTGATTGACTATCCTTTTGTTTTGCGACCGTTGATCATTAATTGTGGTTGAGTTCTAACCAAACCAATGCTTGGGTTTAGGCGGTAAAGAGAAGCTCGTCCCTAATGATCACTTCATTTGGATTTTCACTCTGCGGGCGAAGCCCTGCAAAATTTTTCTTTGACGCCATTATTCTGAGCATTCAAGCTCGACTTTAAGAATTTCCCTAGCCTGTGGGGCCTTTGTGACTTTGTATCTGGTATATTTGTAGCTATTCTTCTTCTTTTTGAGCTCTCTTTGTGGGAATGTTAAGGCGACCACCATTATTGTTTTTCAGACTCTGATGGTTCAGCTTTGCAAATCCCTATGCATGTAGGTTGTTGTTTTTTACTCTGTAAGACTTCTCTCAGCAAGTTAGTTATGGCTGTTTTCTATCATTGTCATGGGTTTAAGCTCATGTGATTTCCCGACTGTATATTGCTCATCCCTAGCTTTGAAAGATTTTCTTTAAAAGATATCTCTACATGTTGTCTTGGCCGTAAATTTTCTTCTTTGTGAGCTTGGCTGTGCAATTGGCATCACTGTTTGATGAGGTCAGTAAGTTTTCGATCTCTGAGTGTTGTAATCACTTTTTCATTGCCATTTTTTCCTTCGAGATACTGATGTTTTAATCCTTCTTTGCATATTTTGTGATCTTTAGGGTAACATTGGTCTTTGATTTGAAAATCATTCTGTGATCATTTGAGGGTTTTCTCAACTTCGATTTAAATCGGTAAGTACTTGTTTCTCACTCTGATTTTAGTACCCATTAATGGGTTTTTGTATTAGAACCAGGATCTGTACCTTTTCCCTCTATACCGCAATTCAAGACTGATTGGTTTAAATGGGAGCGTTAACTTTTGAGATACTTGAATATTTCCTCAACTCGCATGTGCATGCATTTTAACTCAAAGTTTTTCTATCTGATATTGTATTATGATTACTAAATGGGCATTCTTATTTGCTCAAAACTTGCCAGATAGAATGTTTATTGATATGATTACTTGAAATACTTCATTCCTTTTGATTCTACTATATGTTCTTGAGGGGTATAATGTTTTCTGAAAAGTTGTGATTCACTTCACATTATCTTAAGTTATGCACTTATCTGATTTGATTTGACCATTAATACACAATGAGTTTGTGTTCCGAGTAATATTGCATGATATGTTTACTTGGTACTTATATTCATAAGGAATCCCCTTTGGATCTAGAATGCTTATAATTTTTCCCCGTTTAGATTGCCTGTACATTGATATTTAAGAGTTCTTAAACTCATTTTCCCACATCTTTACCTGCATATTTTTCAATCTGTGGCTTGAAACATTGCAACCCATAATTAGGTGTTTCTCCTTTGATAAGGGTACTGGAAATCATTTTTACTCCATTCTTTTGCTCTATTATTTTTTCCTTGTTATTCTAGTGACTCAAGTTCTATTTGCTCTTACTCTACTCCTGCTCTATGCCTAGCTTGAAGTTAACTAAAATACGCAAGAAAGTTTTCAAATAATTGCATACTTATAGCTTTTGGATGTTTGATATTAATTGATGCATCCCTCATTTCTATGAGATTTTGAGAGCCATCACTAGCACTTTCTCCTTTTGTGGTCTAGCATCAAACTTTGAACATGATTCTAATTCCTCCTTTTTCTCACCTTATTTTTTGAGTATCCTAGGAATTGCTTAACCAACTCTCTGATAAGGTCTCATGAAAAATTCAAATTCCTTCATAAAATGATTAAAATTAACATTTTAAACAAATTTTGTGAAAGCATCTTGTGTCTTTAGTGGGAACCTCTTGAAAATTGTATTTAGGGGCTCAATGTGATGGTTTTAGAAAATGGCTCGCTAGCTAGCTCACCGAGCTACCTGGCGAGCTCGCCTTTTACATTGATTGGTGGGAATTTAGTTATTACACTACTGAGTTCAAAAATTATTTCACCTCCATCTATCTAATTGCATTAAACATTCCCCACTTTGTAATCTTTGACCGAGCCTATCGCATTGGCTTTTACATTGACTGACATTTGTTGACACCTCACAACATCAACATTATTCTCACCGGACCCCATGCTTGATCCTTACATTGTCAGCCAATTCAACACTAGGTTAAATCACCCATCCGGTCAGTACTTAAATCAACAAAACTGCTATAAAGCTTTGAGAATTTCCATGTTTACATTTAATACCGACTTACACTCCACCAACTATCTCAGAAATCACTGAGACACGACCTCACAGTGGCAGGTGTGATTTGCAAACTAAATCCCGAATGAATCACCATGTAAACATTGACTCAAAACAACTCCGAAACAATATTCACACAAAACCTGAAATTAAAACACCTCCAAAACTCAAAAATCCAAAAATATGAATTTCAGAGTTTCAGACTTCGGGTTCTTCTTCACATTTTTTTAACTCATCGGAATGAGTTAGAAATTACAAATAGTCAAAATCCTGAAAGACTATGTCCGAAACAAACTCTAAAAAATCTCCTGCATGGTTTTGCTGATTTGTCTCCATCTTGGAAAACACCTCTTCATTATGCCCGAGTCATCCTTGAATGCTTCCACTTCATTTGTGTAAAACGTCTCAATGAGTCATATGTGGTGCCACCAACTTCTGCCTCAACAACTCATTCTATACTAAGCTACCTGTAATGTTCTCCATCCTTCATCACTTGATTCTGACTCTGTACACAACTCGATCTGGACTCTTCACATCTCCAAGACTTTCCATATAGCTAGCCATTCAGTCGTTGACGCTATTCATGCCTATTTCGTAGTGTGCATTTCTAAGATTGCTGACCTATCGACTGATTCAGCTTTGCATTCTGTGCCAACTACTCACCTTCAGACTCATCGCCATGGCTTACTATGATGCCAATTGATTCATTCTTCCCCTTAGCTCAATCTGCTCCTATCACCAAGTTCCACCATCCTTCGAATGGCTCAGCTCCGCCTATGCCCAGTTCTCTGAGATTAACCATCACAAATCTACTATTGCTCAATCGATTAGATGAGCTCCCTCATGAATTCCTTGTCGCTTGAACCGACATCAAACCCATTATTTACGTTACTCCATTCGAATCCCTTTACGAGTTGATTTTCACCTTATAAACACTGTCAAGTCATTAGCTCAATGCAACCCGATCTTCATTCCCTTAAATGCATACCTCGATTGATATGTCAACAATGAGTCCAAGACATACATCGAGTTCCAAGCTTGAGCACTTGAGTCACGTTACCGTAACCCCCGAGCCATTTCCTAAGCTCCATTATCACTGCTAAGTTGACATCTCTCCAACTCGGTCATTCACTATTTGAATCTTAATGTAATCTTCCAAGTTATCCCCCCAATGTAACCTATCAACTCATAAATCACCTTTAGCTCACCGAGTAGCTTGATGAGCTATTTCTATCTCAATGCCATGTTATTTTTGAAATCTGACCCTATCCTAATTTTTGATATTCTGGGTCTCTTTCTTGAAATCAGAGAGTTATGGAAACGCAAAAAAACAGCTCGACAGATATGATGAGACTGCAGATACTTGGGTGGATGCTACTTTGTTACGAGTGTAGTTTCCACACATGTTCCAGTGACTTCCAGGAGGAAGTCGAGTCTAAGGGGAGGGGGACGTAGTACCCACTTCCCTTCAACACCTTTTGATTATTGTTTTTTGATACTGTCGTATGCACTTATGGATATATTATAGTTTTTGATATCGCATGCAAGTAGATATCATAGATATTGAACTGTTATTGATTTGATTCTTATATGGTGCATATGGACTACTGGAGACATTTGATGTTCGATATTGATATACTTTTGACATGGTTATTTATCTGTAATTTTGACATGTGATATATTTAGTCATATTGAGTAGATCTTGATAATTGGATTAATGTGATGATTGTTTTGACATAAATGAAATGTGGAATAGAAATGTGCTAGAAATTGTAAGTGATATCGTGTTTTCATAAATGGTATTAATTCATATATAGTTAATTTTAGATTTATATCACATATTTGGCATGAATGTTTTAATGCGGCCATGAGGCCGAAGGAGGTATCCTTTGTTTTTCAGGTATATTATATTCAAAACAACATCAGGGGATTGGAGACCAACCACATCAGAATTCGAGAAGAATTCAACTAGGGTCACCATGGCAAATGTAATTGTGTGTGTGCTAGAATTATTTGGTTAGGAGAAAATTGTGACCTACGGGTCATGTGTTGTTTTGTTTAAATTTCCTTTTCTATTATGTTAGTTTGTGTTTTTCTTTTAGTAATGAAATTTTACTTGTTCCATTATTTAGATTTTTGGATTTGTGTTTACCCCTTTGTTAGTCATGGGTTAAAGTGTCTTAATTAAGCTAATTTGAATTTATCCTAAATTAATTAAGGATGTGACTAAAAGGAGTTCATTTATTAGAATTAATTTACTCTTGGTTTTTGTGATGAGTGAAGTGTGTTTGAGTTTTTAGTGTAGCACACTCTACCCTCCATGGGAAACTGGAATTTGGCCTTAGAGGCCAAATTTGGAAGCTTGTGGGACAAGTAAACTTGTCCCACACCTCTTAAATGCCCATGCCAACCCTGCCTATGGGTTGGGGGGTCAAATTTAGGCTCTTTTAGGTGTTTTGGGAAGTTAAAAAGGTAAAATGTTAATTGCATTTTCTTTCAAATATTTATTTTTTTCCTTTGGGGGAGTGGGGTTAGATGGAGTGTGCAAGGTTCTTGTCATATTGTATTGAAATAAATTTGAATGGAAAAATAAATTTATTTTAGCTATGTTGAATGTATGTATATTGTATTGAAATAAAGAGGAAACTAAGTTAGATTTTATTTCTTTTAGTAATGGTAATTGTATAGTGTGGAAATGATAAAGTATTAAAATAGATTTACATTCCTTTGCTCTTGTAATGGAAAGAAAGAATCCAGTTAAACAAATGGAAATTACTCTTGTAAGTAGATGAATTTTAATAGAGTTGAAAAAACTTTAAAAAAAGACTAGATTCAACAAATAAATGAATAATAGAGCACTAAATCTCAAATTTGGAACTTGAAATGAACAAAGACAACGTAAAATGCATTTTGACATCCTTTAACAACTTTAAGTTTTTGTGAAAATCTCAGCATTATGGTTCTATTTTTTCATAAATAAGACTGCCGCCCTATGCAAAGTGACGGTCCTGTAGTCGCCGCTCAGGCAGTGGTGACGGTCTCAAACCCACCACCCACTAAGGCGGCGGTCTTGTGTTTGTCGCCTAGGTAAGGCAGCAGTTTCACAACCGCCACTCTGGAGGGCGGTGGTCCACTGGTTGTCACCCTGGTAGGGTGGCGGTCCCAAAACTGCCGGTTTTCTCGGGGCGGCGGTCCTGTCACTTATGATAAAATTCCACGGACCCACGCCTGTGTGTGAAATTTTGCCAGATTTCCCTAGTTCTTAAGTTGTAAAATTTAAACTACATGTACCAGAAAGTAAACAATGAGAAATGCTATGGAATAGAACAAACAAAACACCCAAATGGTGAATATAGAAGCATTATTTTATTCATAACAAAAGGGGGTAGGGTTTGCCCCAAATTTAAACCCAATAAACTATAATCTTGGAACAAAACCAGATTGGAGGAGGAAATCCCTCCCAATCTCAAAATAAAATAGATTACATACATAAAAGACAAACTAAGCTAAGCCTAGACTAAATCTTCATGTAGAATTTCCTCCATGGCTTCTTCTCTTTCCTCCCATGGCTTCCTCCTCTCCAACGTACAAATTTAACAAAAGAAAAAGAACCAAACGAGAAGAATAGAATGAGAAAAAGTTTTAATAGACTTTCATAAGGATTTTTAGGGCTATGTTGAGAACCCTAGGATCTAGTGGCTAAGATGGATTTGATCCAAGGGTGGAGAATTAACCCTACCTTTATCAAGAAGAAATGTATTTTAAATGTTAATGTAAAATCCTTAAGGGTATGTGTAAATGGGTGAGTGGGGCCTCTTAGTTGCCTAGGAGTGTAATGTCCTTAGAACCCTTAGTGTGTGTAAGAAATTTAATAAAGGATCTTTCAAGCTTTTAAGGTAATGAACTTAATAATTTAGCATAAGGTTAACCTTGTTAAGATTGAACTTAATTGAAAAGAAGAAAATATCTAATTTAAGTAAATTAAACATTGTTATCTCCTATAGAACTATCAATTAATGTACCCTAGAGATTATTGTGTAACATGTAAACTTCACCTAGACTTGGGTTGCCAATCGTTAAACTGAGCTAAGTAGTGTAAGAAAATTAACGAACTCTAAAGGGTAAGCACCCTTGTAACATCCTTGTATCATAACCTTCTCTTTTAAACATGAATTTTTTTTATTCACATTTTAGGGTTAAGTGTTGGGTTGAAGCATGTTCTTAGAACGTCCTTTTTGCGGGCATTACAAGAGGTAGGGTTGATTTTAATATAAAAATAGAACATTTGAACCCCAGTTTTAAAAACTAAATACCATTAAAATTGTAAAATGAGTGTGGTCATAACAGTAAGTTATAATATTTTTTTGAATAATGAAATATTGATTAGACGATTTTAAACCAACAAATAATAAGATGGTAGAAAAATGGGATTGAGTATGCTTTTCAACACAAATGATATTATTTCAGTATCTTAATTATTTGAAGAACTATTGATAATTGATTAAATTTTAACATTAAGGTGACTGGTAATAGGTCTTAAATGGCTTCAAACTCTTTTTCGAGAGAAAATGTGTATTAAGAAAATAATCATTAAGTGAGAATCATGATATATTTTATGTTTAATATAGAAGGGTAGAAATGAAAAGGGGTGAATAAAATTGTAATGGAAAATGGGTAAGTAATGTACATGGAGAAAATAAGGCTATTTTCATTCTAATAACATAATAGGAGGGGGTATTATCAATGGAATATATAGAGATAAAAACTAGCATTAAGGGTATTCTTTAATACCCTTTGAACGAATGTGCTATACCATGCTTCTACTAAGTGAATCCCCCGTGTATTTTCCTATGTCTTTAGGTTATAAGTTTGATTTTATGTATGGTTAACATGTCTTCATATTGGTTTGGTTCTTGTGGTGTGTTACCATACCTACTCTTTTTTGTGAATACAATTATTAAAAAAACAAATAGAATTATAAAGTTCTAAGGATCAATAAAAAATTCAAAAAAAAGGTATAAATAAAAACATTTGTAAGAAAAAGTGCTAACCTTGACTAATGACCAATAATCACAAATATAAATATCAAGAATAGTAACAAATCAATTAATTAATGCCATACCAAATTTGTGCCACAAGCAACTACCCTTCACTCATTTTGCACCTATGTATGGTGCGTCCCCCATGAAAAACATGTATCATGACCATCTGTTGAGGCCATAAATTGGCCATAAATTACCATTATTTTTTCCTTCCAAGTTACATTTGAAAGTGGATTTAAATGTAATCTAGGAACTTATAGTTTGCTTAAGATAGAATATATGATATATATCTTGTTCATTCTTTAGAAATCTTTTGTTACTATTTTGTTGACTAACCCTATTGATTATTTGGGAAAAGATGCAATGTCTTATGTATGCAGGCCATAAAGGAAAGATAATGATAGTATTGAGAAAAGTGGAATTAATCATGGATGGTATATCTAAACTAAAATCTGATTTCATATTCAGATTCCTCTTGAAAAATTATGCAAGTTTAAACAAAGAATCATCTCAATCTGTGATCGTATGCAAAAGTTATAACAGTTTAAAGTTTTTATCAGAAATCACAAGATTAGTTCCAGAAATCATAGACTTAGTTCTAGAACTTGCAGGTTTAGTTCTGAAACTCGTAGGCTTAGTTTTGGAACTAAGCAAATTTTGACAGTTTTTGAGGAATTGTGTAAAGATAAGAGAATCCAATGGAAAATATGAGAGAGGTTTTTGTTCATAGCAATGTGCTTAACAAAAACATCATTTAGATTTGCTACAGGTATTACCAATAAAGAGAGATCTAACTTTTAGTAAGCTACAGTCTGAGGAAAAGTGTATCAGACGAACACTAAAAATTTCATAAACAGAAACAAAAAATTCAAATGGAAAATCTGAGAGAGGTTTTTTTTCATAGAAATATGTTTAAAAAAATCCTCATTCAGACTTACAACATGTTTTACCAATGATTAGAGATCTAACTTTTAGTGAGCTGCAGTCCGAGGAAAAGTGTACCAGACGAGCACTAAAAGTTTCATAAATAGAAATAGAAAAGTCAAATAGAAAATCTGAGAGAGGTTTTTGTTCATAGCAATGTTTTTAACAAAATTATCATTCAGATTTGTAATAGGTTTTACCAATGAAGATAAATCTAAATTTTAGTGAACCGTAGTCCGAGGAAAGAACGTATTAGACAAGCGTCAAAAGTTCCACAGTCAAAAACAACAAAGTCAAATGGAAAATCCAAGAAAGGTATTTGGTAAAAATCATATTTTGAGGAAAATCCTCCTAATAATGTAGAAGAATAAAATCATTATGGTTCTTGTTACAGAAAAAAAAGGAGAATATTTGGGAGCAAATCTTCCTAAAATAAGTAAGATAAGATTTGACCTCAATAATATATCTCTCCATATTTTGTGGAGATGGAGATCTTAGTTGTTAGGATTGGAATAAAGATAAGATCAGATTGTATTTCCTAAAATAAGGAGTTGGTTAGATGCATGAATTATAAATGCAACCTTCCACACTTAGATATAAAATTCCTTTTTCCCCAGAAATAAAGATCTGTTCTTTCTTTCCAATATTTTAAAATAAAGTTATTTTGCAAGTTCTGAATTAAAAGTATGAATTAATGTTAGGAAATTAGTGCTCACATTATTGTTTGTAATAGTTAAATGTAATATTCATATATTACATTAGTAAGTTAGTGTGTTAGTAAGATATTTATATTGTTATATTAATATCATATTTGTGTGAGAAAAATAAAATATTGTAATATTATTAATATGAGTCATAAAACAACTCATTATTAATAATATAGGATATTGTATTAGTTGTGAGTTTGTTGAATAAACAACTCATGTAGATTATTGTGTGTGGAGATATTGGTGGGATATATGAGATAATAGTGGTGAGTGATCATAGGAGAGATTCTCTAGGAGAGATTAGTGGGATAATATTGGTAAGCCTCATCTCCTTGTTTATAGGAAATGGAAAGGCTATATATTGTAAGCTCTCTCACCATGTAATTGCTCCAAATTATTCAATCAATAATATAGTGTGTTTATTATATTTTTGCTCTAATTTTGTGTTTATGTTATTATCTTCATTCTGCAACATTGTCTCTTATTGATTTGTACAATTATATAATGTAATTGTTGCTTATTTATATTAGATAAGCTATCAATTTCACATCATCTGGTATCAGAGAAGGATAGGAAAGTTATGAGATTCATTGCAGGAAAAAACCGTAGCCTCTAAGAATGCAGATCTAAGAGTTTTGAAGCTTTCATTGCCATTTTCTGGATTCTGATCTGAAAAAAAAATGACTGGTAATTCACGTTTTTCTCAAAAACCCAGATTCAAAATTTTCTGAATTTTTTTGGGTTTGTTTATTTGTATTATGGGAAACTTTTGTCAAAAAATTACAGAAACCCATTTCGTATTTTAAGAGAAATCGTGGAAACAATTATGACGTTTCTAATTATTCTGTAAAAAAAATAGTGACTGATTTCTAGCAATAAAAATCTGATATGCTTTATTATTTTGGTTAAATATAAAGTTGATTATTATTGTAAGGGTGCATTATCGGTTGAAACTGACACCGAATAGAATTGTAAAATGATCCTCAAAGACAAATTCAGCTGAGTTAACATCATCATGATGGAGGAAGGAGGCAACAAAGGAAGGAGGTTAATCTGTGACCTCTCGTCAGCACGCAAGCGAAGGAGCCACACAATGAATTGGTGGCGTTTATTTTCTGTTGTGTGTTTAATTTTCATTTTGTGATGTAATAAGAATAGATGATTTTCAAAAGTATTGTATAAACTTCCTAATAAGTGAGCTCCTGCATGTGATGCGATATGTCTTATATTTTCCCTTGAATGTAATAGGATGGAAAACTCAGGGTGGGGAAACAGTAAACCTTCTATGGAGTGGTTGGTGGTCCACTAGAAAACCAATTGAGAGTTTGTGAATCTCTTAGAAAACACATACAGAGTGTTTAATGGTTCCACTAGAAAACTGTTAGAGTTGATGAGTACTCTTTGAAAACCATCGGATTGTAGAACATGAGCAGTACTAGAGATGAAACTTTCCCATGTTCACACTAAGGGGGTGAATGTTAGGAATATTCCTTGGATTAGTGCTCACATTATTGTTTGTAATAGTTAAATGTAATATTCATATATTACATTAGTAAGTTAGTGTGTTAGTAAGATATTAATATTGTTATATTAATATCATATTTGTGTGAGAAAAATAAAAGATTGTAATATTATTAATATGAGTCATAAAACAACTCATTATTAATAATATAGGATATTGTATTAGTTGTGAGTTTGTTGAATAAACAACTCACAGTAGATTATTGTGTGTGGAGATATTGGTGGGATATATGAGAGAATAGTGGTGAGTGATCATAGGAGAGATTCTCTAGGAGATATTAGTGGATGATATTGGTAAGCCTCATCTCCTTGTTTATAGGAAATGGAAAGGCTATATATTGTAAGCTCTCTCACCATGTAATTGCTCCAAAATTATTCAATCAATAATATAGTGTGTTTATTATATTTTTGCTCTAATTTTGTGTTTATGTTATTATCTTCATTCTGCAACATTGTCTCTTATTGATTTGTACAATTATATAATGTAATTGTTGCTTATTTATATTAGATAAGCTATCAATTTCTGAGTTACATATATAGATCAATTAACCCCTACAATGGTGGAGTCAAACATGATCTTCAATCCCTACATAATCTCAACCCCATCTCCTAATATCTCTCTAACACCCCTTAGTTATCTCAACACACTCAACTAATCCTAAAAATACCAATGTGAGTTGTTTATACAACAAACTCACAACTATTATATAAAACCTATATTATTAATATGAGATATGTTTTCTCATATTTAATAATATTACATTTTATTTATTCACCCATATATATTATCTCCATGATAATATATATTACATTAAAACATTAACCAATGTAAACAATATAATATTCCTAACAATTAAGTCCTCTTCCAAGGAATGAGTTGGCCACTCATTCCAAGAAATATGGATCAATGTGTTAATGTTTGTTTCTTTATTTATGCAGTTTTTTCTTTTGTTGTAAACTTCTGATTTCATGTTATGTGATCCTTCTTCATTACAATTTTTGTTGTGAACCTGTAGGTGTCTTTTTATCTTTCAGTTATTTTTAATTCAGCAATTTCATTTATGCAAGTTTCATTTCTTTCATGCAACATTTATTTATGCAAGTGTGATTTCATTTATGCAAGCGTGCCTTTATATTCCTGCAAGTGTGATTTCCTTTATGCAAGTGTGTTTACATTTCTGCAAGTGTGCCTTTAAATTTCTGCGTGTGTGATTTATTTTATGCAAGTTTGGTTTGTGTTTAAAGGAGTTACTTTCAAATATCTTCTTCTCTTAATGCATACAGCCTTTGGAAACCAACCCGAATTGACATTATTAATGGCGATGATTGATGACCCTCATCACCATCGTTTATGATGAAGTGTAAGGGAAAGGACGCGTTGTGTTAGTGTTAGAGCTTTCGCAAAATCTACCAAATCCTCCATATCATTGCCAGTGGGTGCTTGCATTAAATATGTTTAGGGAGGTGAGTTCACCCGCCTAAACCTGTTCATCCGGTTGCCCATCCATCCGCTAGCGACATCTATCATGTTTTCTTCATTTTAGAATGCACAAAGTAAGCCAACACTAAATCGTGAACACCACCGCCTAGCCCGCCTTTTCTGCATTATCGATGATGCTCAAAGTTTTATATATGGAAGCAATAAACTAAACTAAAGTGGTAATTACGAGGAAATATTAATCCAAGCGAGTTTACCCATTAGGAGACGTAGGATTCCTAAATATAGCCACTCGCTTACCATTTAGAAGAAGCTCCTTCATAGTTTCTCCTCGCCCACATACGTAATTTCATAAATTTAATTAGATTGCAATGAATTGATTTTGTAAGATAAATAAATCTTATAAGTTTAATTTACTCTTTCAAATTCCCATAATGAAAGGGAAATTGTCTATGTAATCAACATGTTAATTGCAAAAATATTGTGTATAAAATTATAAATAAACACATTGATTAGAAATAAATTGTGTATATTGTGTGGCAAATTTTGTAGTTTTTGAACACTGTTACAAAACACATTGTGGTTTTAATGTGTTGAAAAACACAATGTTCAAAAACAAAATTGATTCGTATTTTTTTAAAATAATACTTATATGTTGTACTAAAAAATCAAATAATACAATTATTGTGTCATTAATTTATTATTTTAGAACTCTTCGATTACAGTGAAAAATATATTTTGAATTTACTTAGTTCCAATTAAATGACTTATAACATCGTAAAATATGTGAATGGTGCCTCGTTGACTTACAACCTATGTGACAAGTTGTGATTGACCATTAAACACTATTACTAATTTAAATTGAACTCCTTTTTATGCCATTTTATTGGTTCCTAGCATGGTCATAGAGACCTTTTCCGCATATAGACAGAAAAGTCCTATTTCCATTGAATAACAACTAAATGTCGATATGAACAGATAAATTTCATATTTACTCATCAATGAAAACTAAGCTTCTACACACGATTTCCACATGTTAATCACTAAACATTAATTACCATTCACATTTGAATAAATAAATTCACGCAAATTAATGTGCACTCAGGAAAATTTTAGTCACTTAGCAATAAAATTTAGGGTTGGTTGAGAAGAATTTAGGTTGACATCAAGTGCTTGCTTTACATGTTTTTAACACACACTAGGGTTCTAATGTGTTATTTTTGCCCATGGGATAATATTCATGGAACATATTATATATAAACAATATATTCTTACATGGTTGTTCAAACACCATAATCTAGGATGCCTAAAATGGGTTATGAAACATATAGTGGCAACACCTAAGTTATTACACCAAATTGATGCAAATCAAAATCATTAAAATGTTTGATGAAATTAAATTTAAATAAATTCCAAGAGCTATGTAGATTATGGTAAAGGAATGAACCCTCAAATAAAGGAATGTACCTTCTTGTAAAGTAAGTAAACTGATAGGAATTTTGAGGATAAAAAATTCTTTGTTGTGGGATGTGACAAAATGTTAATTACAATAGATTGTTCGATAGAGGATAGAGTGTATAATATTATAGAATGTATAAATATGGGAAATAAAAATGTATATTCGTTTGGTATACATAAAAAATTTAAAGGTATAAAAGTCATGTGATAAATGATAGAAGAAGCAGAAACAAAGAGTAGTTGATACATATTGAAAACATGGAAACAAATAGTTTCCACTTGATATTTGATACATATATGTATGTCATAGAAAACTATGGTATTGACATCCTTTTCCAACGATTGCATTTTCAATTTGATTATCTTATATGTGTCATTTAATCTTCTAAGGGGCATTCTTGAATTGACATTTTACCTACGGAAACCTACATAAGATAGTTAATATCTGTTGATATCTCACCTGGAAATTTCATAAGATGTATTGTAAATATCTTGACAAAACCCTCTTGCAGTATGAATCTTACATTCTATCATAAGATGTAGTAAAATCTATGTTGAAATTGTGTATCTATCCCTAAAGCTATATTAGAGACCTTTCAAAGCCCATATTTTTGTAGACATTCTGGATCTTTGCAGCAACTTAGGAAAATAAAATATGTTTGGGACAACAAAATCCAAAGGTTTCACCCTCTGTTGGATGATTCCATCTAGATCAAATATCTATGAATGGTTTTTATTTGTACATGTAAGTATGTCCCTATAACATATTCTAGTGTCTTCTAAAGTTTGTAATCTTTATGTGTCTCTGAATTGCATTTCTATGCTTTGCAATGATCACATTGAATTCCCCCTTTTTTGAGTTGAGTGAGGTATACTATGAATATCTCATCTCAAAATAATTGAGGTGTATTCATGTTGTATATAACATATAATAATTTTAGAACACATCCACTCGAAATGCTCACCTAATAGAAATACTAGAGCACATCCACAACCTTATACAAAAGGAATTATCAAGATACATTGGAAACTTTGTGAGTATGTACCTATACACATGATCAACTTGTCTACAAGCGCATATAACCATGTGAAAGTAATAATATAGAGAACCATAAATTTCTATCACATTCATATCCAAGGTAGAATTATATGTAATATAACATGTTAGGGTATTAAGAAGTAGAATTGAAACTCTTAATAGATCATAAGAATAGAGAAAAGGATGAACATTCTTAGATGAGTCCTTTATATACCTCCAAGGTGAGTGCATACTCCACTATAGGGGATTCCCTTTCTCGATCCATATATGAAATGTTTAGAAATAGAAACTCCCAATCTGATTCTTATGCCATACTATAGTTCAAGGAAAATTCTATTTTATGAAGTCTTGTAATTCTAATTGCATGTATCTAAAACTAGATCCCAATGGTCACAGATATATATTATATCATACACTAGGGTTTGCACATGAATTTATGTTCTCTATCTATGGATTTCATTAGAGATTTCAAATACATTTGCACTTTTAGAATTTACTAATAAATTTCAACAACCATGCAATAACCTCCTCATATTTGGGATTCTAAAAATATATCTAGATGTTTGTTTTTACGGGCTCCAAATTCATGTAAGTACAAATTACTTATGATAACGAAAAAATTAGTGGTTAAAACTTCTACAACCATGTAATAACTAGGTAATTAATGTTTGGTGATTAACATGAGGAAATCACAACGTGTTCTTCATCTTGATGAAAAACATAGTGTGTTTTTCAACATGCTGAAAAACGTAGTGTGTTTTTTAGCACGTTGAAAAACACGACGGTTTTCCACACAGTTTCAGTTACGAAATAAAAATTTCTTAAGTCACAGTAGTATGAACATAATATTTGAATTCATATTTGTTAACAAGAACCTTAATAATAAATGTCTTGAAATCAAAACTCAAACATTATTATAGTTATAACTCAAACATTAATACAGTTATAGTTAAACAAATTGAACACATTTAATGTTATAAGTGTTTAAGATGATTCTTAATATTATCTATAAGTATAAATAAGTTCTATATTTTCATGTCGATTTGTTACTATCGTAAGAAAATATAAAAATTACATTTAAATATGCATGTGATCTTTGAGCTCTTAGTTGTAATTTCATTGCTCTTATTTGTGTTAAATGGATTACATTAGGAAAAGTTTGATTTTTTGGATTCATTATAGTTGTACATATTGCTAATGTGTAGATAATTTGTATGTATAATTTTTTATTAGTTGTTAAATATTGGTAATTGCAAGGTTGTGAATGTTTTATGTAAGTTGAAGCTATACAAATTACATGTTGTCATACTCTCACTCTCAATTCGGCATATGGGGGCAAGTGCCTCTGCAAAGACAAGAATCAATGCATGCTGAAGGGGCTTGCTCCTTAGGATGCCACATCGATACGCCCAACTATCCTTGCGTGCCGAAGGGGATTTCCCCTTAGGATTATGTGTCGATAGTTAGGTGGTATACTTTGTTACGTAGAGGTTTTTAAAGCCATCCGCCGAAGCTACCCTTCACTAAAATATGCACCCTCTCGTAATATCACAACCGTCTCTTTTTAATGGACGATTGTGATATTATGGGAGGGTGCATTTTGAGTGAAGGATAGTCATTTCAATTTATTTATACTTGAATTTGTCATGGATATTAGCTTTCTGATATTGTGATTATTTTATCATATTGGATGCTATTTATTAGATTCTTCATGTATCATACTAACATTAATTATATGCTTCTTTTGTGTACTAGTTACTCTTTTGTGTAGTGAATATGAATACCAGGAGATTAATTTCTCCCAATTCTGTTGGTAAAACGAAGTCATACAGAAATACGAGCCTCCACATAAACTGAAGATGAAGGGAGTTCACATAGAAAGTTTGAAAAATGCAAGAGTTCTGTTATCTCTCGAAAGTGCACCCTGTAGAGAGATGGCTGTAGGTTTTCTAAGCTTGCAAAATTTTGATCTCTCTCTTTCGTAGATACAATGGAAACACCTCAGGTCTGTGGGTATACCTATTTTGAGGTGAGTCTCCGGTATCAAGGCCGGTTCCTTGTTGATGTATCCTAAATTGATTATGGGGTTTAGGGGTAAAAGATGACTGTAAAATAATTATAACTAAGGTGATACACCAAATTTGTATGAGGGCTTTGACTGAGTATATGCACAATTAATATGTGAAGGATTTTTGGTGCACAAACCAACAGTTCTTTTGTATAATATTAAGGGCAAAACACTTGGATGTATTGAGGGAGATTATCACAACAATACTGCTAAGCTAAACATGCACATTAATATCATGCAGAAACTACTGAATTTTGCAACAGGGTAAGATGATTAATCAGGAAATTTGCATTCACAAGACTAATAGAAAATTACACAAGACTGAAAATAATTGGGAAGATAGAAATTCTTCACACTCAGAAGGCAAAACTAGCAAAAATTGCTTTAATACTCCTATTTAAAAAAAGTCCTCCAGAAGTTCCCCTTTCACACGATGACTCACCCCTCGGCATTTGTCGGTGGCAAGGTTAACTCAAGTTGAGTTTGCATTGGTATTGTTGAACTTATCTCAACCTCTTGATCTGGTACTTGTTTCTTCTCCACCGTGGATTCCTTAACTCTGATTTGGAATGGCGGTTGGATTTTTGACCCTTGGTTAGGGTTACGGTATGCATTGAATATTACTGGTGTGGCGGTGACCATGATGGTTTGCTTGGAAATTTGGGATTGATCTTCGAGTGTTGATTAGCTGTCCTTTTTTTTTGCGACTGTTGATCTTTAACTATGGTTGAGTTCTAACCAAACCAATGCTTGGGTTCAGGCGGTAAAGAGAAGCTCGTCCCTAATGATCACTTCATTTGGATTTTCACTCTGCGGGTGAAGCCCTGGCAAATTTTTCTTCGACACCATTATTCTGAGCATTCGAGCTCGGCTTTAAGTGTTTCCCTAGCTTATGGGGCCTTTGTGACTTTGTATTTGGTATAAATGTAGCCATTCTTGTTCTTTTTGAGCTCTTTGTGTGGGAATGTGAAGGCGGCCACCATTATTGTTTTTAAGAATCTGATGGTTCAGTGTTGCAAAGCCCTATGCATGTATCTTGTTGTTTTCTACTCTGTAAGAGTTCTCTCAGCAAGGTAGTTATGGATGTTTTCTACCATTTTCATGGGTTTGAGCTCATGTGATTTCTCGATTGTATATTGCTCATCCTAAGCTTTGAAATATTTTCTTTAAAAGAGATCTTTGCGTGTTGTCTTGGCCGCAAATTTTCTTCTTTGTGAGCTTGGCTGTGCAACTGGCATCACTGTTTGATGAGGTCGGTAAGTTTTCAATCTCTGAGTGTTGTAATCACTTTGTCATTGCCATTTTTTCCTTCAAGATACTGATGTTTTAATCCTTCTTTGCATATTTTGTGATCTTTGGGGTAACATTGGTCTTTGATTTGAAACTCGTTCTGTGATCATTTGAGGGTTTGCTCAACTTTGATTTAAATCGGTAAGTACTTGTTTCTCACTCTGATTTTAGTACCCATTAATGGGTTTTTGGATTAGAACCAGGATCTGTACCTTTTCCCTCTATACCGCAATTCAAGACTGATTGGTTTAAATGGGAGTGTTAACTTTTGAAATACTCGAATATTTCCTCAACTCGGATGTGCATGCATTTTAACTCGAAGTTTTTCTATTTGATCTTGTATTATGATTACTAAATGGGTATTCTTATTTGCTCGAAACTTGCCAGATAGAATGTTTATTGATATGATTATTCGAAATCCTTCATTCCTTTTGATTTTGCTATATGTTCTTGAGGGGTATAATGTTTTCTAAAAAGTTGTGATTCACTTCACATTATCTTAAGTTCTGCACTTATCTGATTTGATTTGACCATTAATACCCACCAAGTTTGTGTTCCGAGTAATATTCCAAGATATGTTTACTTGGTACTTGTCTTCATAAGGAATCCCCTTTGGATCTAGACTGTTTATACTTTTTCCCCTTTTAGATTTCCTGTACATTGATATTTATGAGTTCAAAAATTCATTTTCCCACATCTGTACCTGCATATTTTTCAATCTGTGGCTTGAAACATTGCAACCCAGATTTGGGTGTTTCTCCTCTGATAAGGGTACTAGAAATCATTTTTACTCCATTCTTTTGCTCTATTATTTTTTCCTTGCTAGTCGAGTGACTCAAGTTCTATTTGCTCTTACTCTGCTCCTGCTCTATGCCTAGCTTGAAGTTAACTAAAATATGCAAGAAAGTTTTCAAATAATTGCATACTTATAGCTTTTGGATGTTTGATATTAATTGATGCATCCCTCATTTCTATGAGATTTTGAGAGCCATCACTAGCACTTTCTCCTTTTGTGGTCTAGCGACAAACTGTGAACCTGAAGGGAATTCTACTTTGCAATCTGTGTATCATGCTTGAACATGTATTTGATCCGTTCATTGGAACTGACCCTTTGAGCTTGAACTGAGCTGAGATGGGTGCATACGTACCCCTCCATTGTTGATGTGAACAATAAAATAGATTTGAACTAGTGATGACTGAATGCATTCTTTATTTGCATAGTGTGGACCACAACCTATATTGTAACCCTCTGAAGATGACTTTCTCTTGGGAACCTGAATATATTGAAATATCTTGATAGGGTATGTGCTTCATATGCTAGTAGTAAGGAAAAATCCTTGTATGGTTTCCATTTTCATTAGTTGAAGCTTTAATACATTATCTCTTTC
The DNA here is from genome assembly GCA_019776745.2 of Taxus chinensis. Classification (NCBI taxonomy): domain Eukaryota; kingdom Viridiplantae; phylum Streptophyta; class Pinopsida; order Cupressales; family Taxaceae; genus Taxus; species Taxus chinensis. The sequence continues at coordinate 39,718 of JAHRHJ020003630.1, read as the reverse complement.
ATGCTTTCTAAGAACTAAATTCTGCTATGCATTTTACTATACTTGTAAAACTATGAATCATGCATTATCTTTAGCTATAAAGCTATACTGTAGCATTCTGTGCACTTTATCTACTTCTGGTTCTGTTCAACCATGAATCTTGTATGTACTTTCTAGAAATTACAAGGAGTTCATCTGTTTTGCTGCTATTTTTAGGCATAAGCCTTGATTCAGATGCTTGTTAAGATTTATGTTACTTTGTTTCTTTCACATAGATGTTTTATTCCCTTTATAGTAACATTTCAGGAATGTTGGAAAATCTGAAATGTTGATTTTTCATGGTAAAGCCCTGGCAATTTTTTTCCAGAATTATCTCTTCCATCCATTTCCAGCTATAGTAATTGTATTTTGTGATTCAGAATATAGAACATAACGCTTAATGTTTGAAACTAGATAAAAATGAGACTTCATAGCTATTTATCTTGATCATGGCATGCTTTACTGCTTTTTTGTATCACTTACTTGATTTAAATATTTCCTTTAAGCATGTAGTAGTTAAAAGCATCATGATGGAAAGTTGTAAATGTCCATTTTACATGGCGAAGCCCTGTCAAAATTTTCCCAGAATCTTGTCTTCATTCCTTTTCAACTGTAACCTTTCTTTTCTAGTTAACTTCAGCTTCTGAAAATCTGATTCTTCTCCTTTAGCTGCAACTGAAAAGTGTTCTTCTATTTGCCAGTTTCTCTTCTACACTGTAACTTCTTCCATTTCAGAACAGTTACTGAAACTTTGAGTTACATTCTTCCTTTTCTTGCATACACTTATGACTTGTCTATTTTTCCTTGGCTACAACATGTATCTGCACACTTAGGAAAATAGTTAGAAAAATACTTAGTATTTTTGGCCTCTCTTATGTCCATGTTTTCTTCTTTTCTTTTCTATTCCTTCATTTCTTTCTGAGTGAATAAAGCATGTATGCAGTTTGTTTTTCAAGTAAATTTACATCTCATGTTATTAGAGATTCATATGCATGAATTAGGACAATCTAGGAATATGATTTGATCCCTGAGCTCATAGCTGATAGTTATTCTTTTCTTCTTTTTAGGTACAATGGCTTCTACAATGGAGATGAAGGAGGAACAAAATATGGAGATGGAGATGCTTCAATCGAAGAAAGGAACCCCAAGGCAATGATGGGTTCACTCATACTCCTTTACTTTCTCTTTCATGCATGTGTACCTTTTATTTCAGTAGTTGTACTTTACTTTCTAGTTACATCCCACGGCTTGTGTGGGAAACATTTGAAAATTCCTTATGAATAAAACATTGAATTTTGTAAATGAGTTGTATATTTCTTTCTGCATTTCAGCTTTCTGTATGGATTATATGACGAACTAAACAACTCAGTCATTTAATTGAATGTCTTAATCATGAAGGAAAGAACATTAATGAGAATCTGTAACATTCAGTAATGAACTCTGATTTTCTGTAATCTGCACTTATGTTTGCTGTCCCAAAACTCAACACTTCACCTACTCTGTAATTCGGTGTCTTCATCAAGACAACACAACTGTCCTTCGGGGCCCTTGTGTTCTTTTGCTGAAGGTATCATGAAATTGCAGACTATGTGATCTGTTACATTTTGTAACAGCACACATAGCTGCATATTTCACTTAATCATTAATTAATTCAGCAGTAACTAATAACATCAGAACTTCCTTAGCTTAGGTATACTTCACCCATGAATTTCATCATAATGACGAAGTTTCGAGTTTCCCATTTTTACACAAGTGCAAGTAAATAATTTTGATTACAATTCAAAAGTTTATCTCCATTTCTAAATTTTAAATAATAGAGTGAAAATTCTACACATTATAATACTGAGTTTGTATTATCCACATAATTTGAAATAGCTGCATTGTGGTAAATTGCATATGCTAGTGATTTCTATTGTTTTAATAATATACTAGGTTCAGACCTTTTCTAACAATTATTTTTTGTATGTTCTTTTCGTAAACATTTGTATAGCATTTGATGTTACCATTTTAAATTGTAGCTACTAGTGTTCATATAGTCTAAACGAAAATAGAAATAAGCTGACAATAAGTGAAAAAGTGAGTAGGTGTATAATTAAAAGGGGTTGCCAATGTCATTTCAATGTGAAGGTTTTTTATGGGAGACTGATAGTGGCCATAATTTTATACAAAAAATTATTTCATTGAGATCTAAATGGTGAGTGTTGTCATGGGAGGAATGAAAATACCATTAACGATCCTCATGTAAATGTTTCCCTGTTCTTATCAAATGAATGCAAAACTTATATCGAGAGTCTTTTGTTGATGGGTGTCATTGTGGAAATGGTGTATGATAAATATATAGAGGATCCATCCAACCTAGGTATATTGAGAAAAAGGGAAGAATACTTGACAAGAAAGGACATGGTGAATGCATGGAAAAGAGTTTTCTCCAGAATGTCTCATAAACACGCTGATGATGCCATGAGCGTGAACTTATGGCATGCGGAGGATAGAAACATTTTTTCTGCTATCAATGCCCATGGAACCACCGTTCCATTCATTATGGGGTTGTAAACACCGTGGATGTATGAGAGAATGGTTCAACATTCAAAAAATTCCATAATCTCCATGGAATCGACATTTTCTACAAACACATATGGCATAAGTAATTGGAATGAATTTTGAAATGATGTGTGATTTATGTATCATTAATAATGTTCCCTTTCTGTTATATTAAACCCCATGTTACCATTTGATGTCATATTCCTTGCAGTACCAATTATACACATTGATTGTTTTCAATATGCAAAAGACTGGGGTACCCGTAGCATGGGCCATTTATTCGAGGAATAAGATTGAAGACATTTACGGGTGGGTGTCAGAAGTCTAGGAACGAGGTAAATGTCTTCATGCTGATTGGTAGATAAATGCGTTCATTACGAATGATGCATCGGCTGAAATCCAAGCCACCAGGTGTGTTTTTGGTCCTCGTGTACTGCTATGCCTATGGCAAGTGTGCAGGGCATGGTTGAAAAAAGTGCACATGTATTGTAGAAAGGAATCCAGGTGGAAGATTTTTGAGAGACTAGATACCATCATGTATGGTTCCAGAATGCATCATGAGCACCCATTTTGAATCATTTAAGATTTTTTCAATGAATTCAAAGAGGAAACTAAGTTCCTCAAGTACTTCAGGAATACATGGTGCGAGAGCAAAGAACATATTAGTGAGTATGATCCTTTGTGTGTTTCCTTATTAATTACCATCAAAAATAATTATTGGTTTAAGATGTCATTGATTTTCAATCTATGTCACTTGATAGCCACGTGGGAATTTTGTTTTAAAAACTTCTCTCATGAAAATCAGGAAACAAATGCATCCATCAAGTCGTATTATTGTTTTATGAAGACTAGATACTTGTGTGATAGATACAAAAATGTACTCGCTAGATGGACTATTTGTTCTACACACTTATGTACAAGGTGGAGCTGTTTTACAAGCACAATAGGAAGTTGTAACAATCCGGCTTCTTGACCAATATCTAAAAAGAAAGAAAACTATTAAAGTGGTTGAGAGAGCAAAGAGTATCCATGATACAGATTACCTTGCAAGTATGCCTGATTGCAATCAATTTGGGTGAGGAGCCAAACAACTAAAATCACATGGTATTTGGTAAGGCATTGTAGAGCCTTGGAAGTATGTGAATGTGTTTGGGCTATCATAGGAAACATATGTAAGCATATGTTCAAGGTGTTGTAACTTTGCAAGAGATATGCGTTGATGTCATCATATCAAGCACCAAAAGTGTCAGGTAATTCAATGTCATTATATGTTAGCAATGTATATTTCTAAGCATAATTCGTAACGAAATAAACACCATGCTGAAATTGTTTTCCATTCATGTGTAGGAGCCAATACTTATGCAAAGAAAAACACAATCAATGAAGAAATGTTCCAAGATGGGCCCTCCTTGCTGTATCCAACACTGGAAGTGGAAGGTATGTCAATGGCATCATATGTGGAAATTAGTGATATAGATTGCTAAGCATAAGTTGTAACGAAATAACATCGTGTTGAAATTTTTTTCCTTTCATGTGTAGGAGCCAGTAACTATGTGGAGACAAACACGGTAAATGATGACATGTTATGGGATGGCCCCTCCTTGCCACCTCAACAGTCATTGATAGTTTATGGTTATTCGTTAATGCCTTTAATCAATTAATTGATGCCAATAATAATGTTCATCACACATATTTTATGATTAGGTGAAAACGGACCCTATCCCTCACGCAAGTTCGCAGGGGGTAGTGAGGTGGCACAGCGGCCTACGTGGCGTTCGCAGGGGGTGGCCCACGCTCCGTTTTCATTTCCGTCGACTCCGTCAACTCCGTCTCCGTTCCCCTCCTGACAAGATAATTAATACTGCAGCTTTTGCCAGCTGTTGTCGGCTATCATTTCAGCGACTCCTGTCTCCTCACCCGCAGCTGTCAATCGGTTCCACTTTGAAAAATCATAGCTCCGCCTTCATCAAAAACACATGACCCGCCATAGCCCCCTGTTCTTTTTTCCAGTTTCCAAGCGGTTTCGGGTCCGTGGTTTGAGCTGTATGGGTTTTGTTGAGCTGTTCTCTGGATATCGGGTTTTACATGCTTCGTGGTTGTGACTGTGTGTCCTTTGAATGCTTGGCATCCGAAGTCCCTTGTTCAAGCCCCAGATCGACAATAATCTCGTTGCTTTTGGTTATCTTTTCCTGAGCTTGCTCGCCTCCGGTGGTATGTTGAATATTCTGTCTCTGTCTCTGTTGATGTTGAATATTCATCTGTGTTCATTTGGTCGAAAGCAACTACATGTCAAGATTTGATGTAGATGGTTATCTTGATTTGATGCCTTGCGAATTGTTCTTTCTCTATATCCTTTCTGATCTCCTTACTGATCTTTCCCTTTTGCGGTTCACTTTCCTCTCTTAAGGTCATATGCTGTCCCTAATTACTACTTTACTGCCATTATGGTTGGCCAATGTAAGTCTGCACTGGGTCTAAATACGATAATGGTACAAGAGGGAAATAGAGATCAGCCATCTAGATCACATATTCACATCCATTCGCACACAAAAACTAGACAATACACAAAAGATAGAATGTTATATTTGGAGATAAAGATAGATGTGGATGTATACAAACCAAATGACGGCACTACGAGCCTCCATGCTGAAAGTTTTGGTGTCAACTCCACAAAATATGCAAGTTTTTAAATTCACAGTTCAAACTCCTATAGAGATCCTTTTTATGTAAATAAGCCGTCCTTGAGCATTCTCTGTCATTCTTGGCACCAATGAAAACATTGAAAAGCTTGAAAATCCTTAGGCTGGTATCCCCATGACTTATTGAAAGGAAAACTTTCTTCCACGATACCAGGGGCAATTTCTTGACATCTTCACAACCTTGCCACAAAAGAACTTGGAATAGATTGTACAGGCTTGTTTACTCCCAAGGAACTTTAAGGACAATCACTATATATACTAGGATGTACTGAAGAACTGATGAGGAGTAGCGGCTTAAGAATATTTTAATTGATCATAGGTCTTTTGTGTTGGAATAGGTTAAGATTGATGGATTAGTTCCAGGTTTTAGGATTGTCCTTGGCAAAGGATATATTAAAATTGAATTGTAAAGGAGACTCTTAAACTCATAATTCATGCCTCTCTCACGGGTTTTATGCTTGCTCTTGCTAAGAGATTTACTTAACTTGTCCCTTCACGAATCCTTTCCTAGAATATTATAGTTTCATACAAGTCCAGGACTTCACTAGAATTTGGTATCTGATCTTGAATGGATGAATTTGACCTTGCCAAAGATGGCTCATTTCGTTTTTATTACTTCATCTCCACTACAGCCGCTGATGTGTTGATTGCTTTTCTTTCCACTCACAAACACGTTCTGAATTCTGACATATCCTTCTTTCACTAACACATTCTGACATAGTAGAAACTATCTGTCATTTTGGGAAAAAAGGAGGTCTATGGGAGGATGGACTTGATGGATACGTTCTAAAATTTTCTCTGTCCATTAAGTCCAACCTCCCATAGACTCCCAAAGTCTTGTCAAAGACATATTCAAGTTACCATCTTTCTAACATGTTTTTTTTCATATAATAAATGAGGGAAAAGGGCCATCACCTAAAACAGTAGCATCAATAAACCACCACCTTATGACAGAAATTTATGTCCATCCGAGGTCCAAAAAACACGAAGAGGGGCTGGAAAATTACAACATCCAACACCATACAGCCAGTTAAACAATGAACAGAAAAACATAACCAAAGTGCAAAGAACAGGAAGAGACAACTGTTTTGCAGATTAGGACCAGTCAATACCATACAATATCACGAAAATAATTAGGAAATAATATGATCAAAATCCTTCAAAGTTACATCTTTCAGAAGATTTTCAGTCAAAAAACCAGTCATGTCAGGATCTTAAACTGGGTGGGATTCTTTTGGGTTGTCCAAAGCATGACAACAGGTTTGTTAAGAAAAGCACAACTTTGAGTCATTTGTGGACCTTGAAGGACCAGGAATTTGAGAGCTGTCCACTTGATAATAGGAGTGGAAAACCTAACCACATTATCAATGTCCGTAGGGTTAAGAGCATCAACCAAGAACTTTGAAGTTCTGCCATTACCAACCGCATCGAGAGGGGTGTTGGCAAGTAGGGAAAGCAGATCAGCTAAGTACAGGCATTGGAAATTAAATTGTTCAATGGCTGCCAAGGTGTCCTTTTTGGATACAGATATCAGAGCCATTTTTGTGCTAGAAGAGTTTGGCTAGAGGGGAATGAATTGGGATCAACCATAGGAGAGAAAACCTCCTTAGCACAATTACACATAGAAACACCCAAACCCAATGCTCACAGTTCATTACATTTAACTAAAACAGAGTCCAGTTTTGAGTCGAGGACTTCGAATTTTAAGTTCAGGTCACTCACCATCAAATTGAGGGTGGCTTTGATAGACTGCAATCTACAGTTCTGCACAGTCAAGAAGAGAGAGTTCTGTTTGGTCTCATCATAATTACTCTTTTGATTTCTTAGTCTAAACAGTGAACTCAGTTCTTCTGGGTTCCAGTACTTTTCTTCTTTGTTGAAGTTCTGCTCCCCAATAACGCTCCGGATGTAGGCCATTTGGACCGAACCCTTGTGGTTGCACTCCTCCGTCAGTTTATTGAAGCCCCGTTACCTAATCTGCTTGCATGCTTGCAGCACTTCCTTTTCGAATTCTATCCAACAGCCCTCATTCCATGACTGCTTTGCTTTGCCAATAGATGTTTTGATACACAATGGAAGAATGCAGAATGAGAAAACAACTGCAGCATGCTGACTGGCTTGAAATGGGAACAATGAATACCACATGCAGGGAGTGGCACGACAAGTAGCAGCCCTGCATTAATGAGAACATACATTGTCTAAGACTACTCTTGTGTCATTAAGCATGCCAAATCTTGCGAGGGATTCGAGTTGATGTCCGCAGTCTCTCTGTCATGATTGATAATTGGAATGATATGGGGGAGTGATGCTATGTCTTGCATAATAAAAGTCTACATCCTTTTCCAAGGTGGCAGCTCCAATGTTGGCCAAATGAGTGGTCACTTTTTGGGTCTCCCCATAGCAGTATCAGAAAGAGATGACCTCAAATTCTCCTTCATAATTCTGCTACTAGCAATGGTTCTTTTCAAGAGGATGGGAATTTTAACAGGCTTTTAAACTGCACTGATAATCACCTGAAAATTGCCTTTAACAATGAGCCTTGTAGTGCCATGATCAATAGCTATTATGAGACCTTGAGTTAGAGCTCTTGCTTTTGTCATTATTCATTTACAAAGGTATATTAAAGGAAAAAAGAAATGACTTTACCTTCGTCATCTTGAATGAGACCTCCAGTGCCTGAAAAGCTCGGTTACCTTTTGAGGCAACATCAAAATTGAGAATAAAATTTTTATAGGAGGGGTTTTCCATTTAGCTTCTTTCCTCTTGGTCTCTGTAGGAGTCAACCAATTATCTACTTGTTGAAGAAGATTCCTACGAATAAGAATGTGTCACTTAAAACTGATGATTTTCTTTTTTGGTAACTAAATGTTGGACTGGAAAACTTCCTGAATCAAATTTTCAAGATTGAAGAGAAAATGATCATGGGGAAGATGTTTGACCCTTAAAATTCTGTTATTCCTTTCCTTTTATAAGCTCAAATTAGAATCACGGAGAAAATGGTCCAAAACTCATCTATCTGGTCATATCTCACCCCCTCCCAATGTTGAATAAGAAGCTGAATGCTTTCTGGGCAGCACTGATAAGAGCTCATTCTATTAGAAAACCAGGCCCAAGATTCCCACAAATAGTTGCAATGAAGGAAAAGGTTATCTAAATCTTCAGAAGCTTCACTGCAAAGAACACAACAGGATAGACCATGGTACCCTATCCTGTTAAACAGGTTCCACGTGAGAATTTTCTTTTTGAGTATGAACCATAGAAAAGCATTTGCTCGAGGGAGACCTTTAGAACACCAAATCACCGTTTTCATCCAACTTGGGGATTCCAGATGGGAAACAAGTTTAGAGTATCCATCTTTGACTGTGAAGGTGCCATAGCATTGCCAGCCCATATGATAAAGTTGAGATCTTGAGAGAAAGAGATAGGTCAAACCTGTAAGAAGAGGTAAAATATTTCCATTAAGACCTGATTGCAAATCTGAGGTCATTCTAGGGTTTTTCCACTTTCTTACAATCCTTTATGGCTAAACCACTTCATCCCAATAATCTTTGACTTTGGAGCTCCAGGAGGAGGAGAAGGCATGCTCCTGTTAATATGTAGCAGATTACTGAGGATCCCCAAAAATCAAAAGCACATTTCCTCATGCTTTATACTCCATTAATAACAAATAATTGAAAGCAACATACCTTGCATTCAAGATTACAAATATTATGAAATTGTTGATTAGAGAGCTTCCCAAGACAAGCCGTGCCCTGCCCAAGCCATAGCGGGGTCTAAAAAATAATGGCGAACACTTGTACCCAAACCCCTTACCCATACTCACACCTGAACCCGTGCTGGTAACTTGGCCGGCTACTACTCAAAACTACCGAGGCACAACAACCGAGAGTTATTAACAAAGCATAACCTTGCATTGCCTTGAAGTAAAGTTTGTCTGCTTGCAGTTGTATGTTGACCAGCAACACAGCATTAGTATCAAACAGCCATACGTTAGAGGTCTTAGCTGCAAAACTAATATGCAACAGAGATATAATTTGGGTGCAGTTGTGTGATGAGTGAATTGTGCGAGGCAGTGTTCTCAAAAGGCGGCATCATAATGTTAGAAGCAAATCACCTACTATAAAAGTGAATGGAATTTCTATACGCTGCACGGTTTATTAAAAAGGGTCATAGGTGAGCTGAAAAACAAGTCAGTAGACCTGTATGTAAAAAGATGTAATTAAAGGTAGGTTTGGTATCCTTTCACAGGATTAAGGCAACTGTCTTCAGACAAGCTTGTATGAGGGTTAGTCTGAATCAAATGCTTTTTGATCCAATAGATTTGTTCTTCAGGTAGGGTTTCCTTTTAGCACCTTAAATTCATGAAAGTGCAGCAGATGCTCTTGGATCATGGATATATGCTTGAGGCAGCCAGAGTGCATGGGAAAGTTAAGCGAATCTTCTTACCATGAGGGAGTCAATTAGTCAATGTGTATTTTGTTGATGGCTCAGCCTTAACTTTTTAACTGACTCGCTAATCGGTAGACAGTCCTGTCCTTTGCTTGGACAGATTTGTTGAATCTTTTGGGACAGTTGCGAATTGGGAAAAAATGAAGGCCTTTCTTATTGTTGGCCAAGATGAACCTCCATTTTGCTAAATAAAATGTAAACTTATAAACTTAGGTGAGATCATAAGATGCTTCGGTAATCCTTTTAGTATGCAACTCTCTATTGTTGACCAATGGTAATGGATAATGTTTAAATTTGAAAAAAAAGCTCCTATCCTAGAATAGTCACAGTCTCCTGCTAGTTGGGAAAATCACAATTGTGGCGAAATCCTAGCAGCAGGACATATCTACTCTTCTTCTTGCCTTTTCTCTTATCAAATAGTTTATAAAAGGCCATAGATTGTTTAAAGATTATATGGAGCAACCAAGAGGGGTGAATCCCATTGATAGATTGGTGCTTTTGCACTCTTCCAATTATCCAGGAGGATTTGAGGCTTCCAATAGTTCATGGCATCTCGGTGTTCTCCACTTTATGATTTGGCTTCACCATTGATATCAAGTTTCAACATTATGTGCATGCCGCAGGGGCCTAAATCCTCCTTGCAGTTCAGAGATCTTCAAATAGCTTGGGGCACCACAATGTCGCTTTGTCATGATTTGACTACACAAATGGATTCATCATCATGCCACACACATGTTTGCCTTCTGCAAGGTCCTAACTCCTCTCTACGGCATTGCGTGGTATGGCTAGGTGAAGATGATGATTGGTTATAAAGCGCTTGTAACGGTTTTGCATTGTTTCATATCCTCCATTGTATATTAAGGCATCATTATATTCCTATAAAATAGTCATATATTGGAGATAGTGAGTAGAGTGATAAGATAACGTACTACATCCTACCTATTGGATCTTGTACATGACTTTGCATTGCAATTCTGCATTTGGTGTCTAGTGTTTCTTTGTTTTCTTCTATGTTGTACAAGCGCTCTCATATATCTTTTGGATTTTGTCATGTCATCTACATTTTCCACATATAACACATCTAGATTCACATTTAGAGTGTTGTCCACTGGGTCTCCTCATGGGTCCTTAGATCAGTGGTATTAGAGCACATACTCACTTCATCATATCCTAGTGGTATTGAAGTTACATCTAAACTTTCTCTCTTTGTTTGTATGCCCACTCACACGAGGTTTGAATACAGGAAATTAGGACTAGAAATCCGTGATCCTTCTTCATACTTCATGTTTCTAGATGGAAAACCAAACAACTTCAAAGATTCCAACTTTGGATATGTTCAAACAAATGGTAGAGGATGGTTTGCAATAACAATGAGAAGAATTGGAAGAATTTCATGCATGTGAAAGAGCGGGGATCGTCGACCACTTCTCTCAACTTCTTAAACATGTACAAGCGACTCCCAATCTTACTGTTCCACAACGATCTTTTGGTGGTCACACCCCATATAAGTTATAGGACAATTTAGACATTCCTATTTTTGAAAGAAAAATAGTTGTAAATGCCCTAGATCTAGACTGTCTGGAAACGCCTAAGGCCCCCCCGTACCAGCCTAGAAACGTACCAGGTACTGGTACGGGGTATGGTACGCTGTGGGTACGCTTGGAAACGTACCCACAGGGGACAAGGTAAGGTCCGGGTACGGCAAAACCGTATCCGGACCATACCCTATCCCCTGTGGGTACGTTTCCAGCCGTACCCGTCCAAAAAAAACCTGCCAAAGACAACGTTTCTTTCCTTTTTTCGATTTTTGGTGGAAAAATCACAAGGACAGAAAAAATTTGCCATTTTTGGAAAGGGTCCGGGAAGATGTAGTAGCAAAAACTTGCTTGTGCCATAACTTTCATTCTGTGACTCCGTTTCATGTGTCGTTTTCTCTATATCTGAGCCTAATGCCATGGTCGGTACCACAAACATTGCCTCTTCATCCAATTCAGATTTGGAGAAAGTAGAACATTCGTCTCTTTCTCAAATGTGGGTTAATGGACAAACAATACATTTCATAGTTGGCAATGGGAGACAAAATAGCTTGATTTCTCTTGAAGTAGTTTGTAGACTGAGTTAGCCATTAATGCTTCACCCACAATCATACTCAATTGGATGGTTCAGCTTGGGTTTTGGGAAACTTGTTACTCAACACTATCATCTAGTGTAAAAAATCAAGCCTTTTCAAGATGTAGTCCTTTCCAATGTTGCACCCTTAGAGGTATGTGATGTTTTACTTGGTCAACCATATCTTTAGCATCAACATGGAATGCTGTCATAGATGTTGGTGCTATAAGATACCACATATTGGAAGTAGTCCCTAAGTTGACACTCAATAGTGCCAGACAATACATGAAGTTAGTCAGCTCTTGCTGAAAATTTGTGCTCTTAGTGGTCAGATGAACAAAAACACATCCTTATGGCATTTGTAGATATTCCTCAACACCTTTGGAGGAAGAGATATCCCTCAGTAACTTGGCACCAAACCAAAAGAGACCGATTGTTCGTGCACCCGATAACAATGGGATGATGTGCATGGGAAGAAACCAATGAAAATGAAGAAGCAATTTCATCACTTGGTGCAAGTGTGTAAAATCTGTCAAAGAATCTTTGATGTACTTGTTGGCATAGATCTGTCCCATAATACATGACCTCCTCTAGTCTGAATCTATCCCATCGTCTGTGACCTCCTCTACTCTGAATCTAGGGTTCCCTTCCCGTCATTTGCCCCAAATTCGGTAAAAAAAATAAAATTCCACTTATTGTTAAAATTAAAAAAGGGAAACAAGTTAGAGACGAAATTCATTTTCTGTCTCTAACGTTTGTCTCAAAAGAGGGCCCCATGCAGTAGTGTTTCTCGCTTGAGGATTGAGCATTTGTGATTGTTAACAATTTCAAATGTTCGCCAATGCTTTCAATATTGTTAGCATTATTTTGGTTACATGGTGCATCACTTTAATATTCACAAAAATTAATAAACAACGGATTATTCAAATTGTAACCCATTTTTGGGTTGAGAATGCTCCATTTCTGTGCTGAATCTCTGCTTGACAGAACCTGCAGACTCAGACAGAGAATTGCAGTCACATAACACAGTATTGATCTTTGAATCTATACACACAAAGCATGAGCACAAATCTAAACAAGGAACAGGTTAATTAAGTTACCCAATAGGCATTCTGGAAAGCCCACTAGCTTCGGCTGCATCAATAAGCTCCTGTTTCAACATATAATCCTTTCCATTTTTGAGTTTCCCTGTTGATCACACAAAAACTCGTATCAATAAAAAGCTAAGTGAGATTGATAACTGTCAGTCTCTTCCCGTGACACTGCTTTTCAAGGTAAGCCTCTACACGGCATAGGAAAAGTATGTTTGAGCTGCTCCAGAACCATGTATGTTGGGGTAACAGCATCTCACCTGTAAAGAGTAATCAAAATTGCATATGGTGCTGAACTCTTTTGAGGCAGATATCGACCCGAACCCCTGCCCTTCTTGGCTGCAGTCAAAGCTTCATAAGAGTTAAGAACTCTTGGATTACATCATTCATTGAAAACTGCTATTCGGAATTTGGAACTGTTGTTTGAGTATCGCCACAAATATTTCTTCTTTTTACAGCCCTCAAGAAAATTCCAGTGCCTAATATTAGCCATTGCTGTGTCCTTTCAATGTTCTTTAAATAAATTTGCCGATTCTAAATTCAAAAGGTTGACATATTTTCCCATATAATATTTCAGAGTTGGGAAATTTTATGAAAAGGTACTAAATTTAAAGAAGCAAAGTTTGTCAATATCAGATGCTCAACAGTGTCTACTACTAGAATACGTTAACTTCCGTCAATGAAGTTGTTAGGTACTTTAGGAACTACACAATTTAATCAAAGTTGTTTACAATAATTATCCTTAAGTAGGTCATTGGTTCAGATCGTAGTGCACCCACATTTTTATGGCTGGAGTTTTCCTTGTAGATCTGTGATGACCCTCATTCAAAGAAGGATTGAAGCTTAGAGGATAGTGTTAAGATTGTAATTCATACTTGTCCCCGCTTTGTTGAAGCAAATAACAAATTGCCCTTAACAGGATGTTGGAAGTGCTTGCCCACACTTGATAATCCATGCTAAAAGCCCCAGGGAGTTGGGGAGGAGATAGTCTTTAGGTACTCATCTAACATCAGGTAGTTGAGGAGTGCATAGGGAAATATGTCTCCTCTAACCGATAAGACGGAGAGGAAAGGTGGGTGCTTGACAGAAAGCTTTGAGGAGATTGTGAATGGCACAAAATCTCATTAATATAAGATATTCTTCGTATAGCACGAGATAGCCTCGATGAAACATTCTATGAGATAGCAATAGACTCAATGGAATAGATGTCATCCAAATGCCTCAAGGCACTCTCCATTATACTATCAACCAACTACTCTCACGGCCAGTTTTACAAGCAAAAATACGCATAACTAAAGGTAGGGTACTCAAAAGTGCTCAATTACACTTGAAAATTTGTAATAAGAGCCCCATGATCCATCATTAGATGGTGATAGTGAACGAAATTTCCCACAAGTAGATCACAAGTTAAAATCCTAGTGTGCCTATATATTCAACATGGTATTAGAGCCATAGCTAGAACTTGCCTTGTGAACGTGCTATCACCCTTGATCGAAGAAGGATTAATCTAGGGTGGGGAGTGTGGTGGGTGATTGTAGGTGTTGCGATCACAGTCCATACTTGTCCCCACTGTCGAAGCAAAATGGAAACTGATGCTTAGAGGGTATTGGATGTGCTGGCATGCGCTTGAGAACCCATAATAAAAGCCCCAGGAAGAGATGAATGAGTAGCTCTGTGGTAGAGCAGCTCGTCGTCTACAAGTAGATCCTGGATTCGATTTTTGTCCAAATTTTCAACATACCTTAGCAAACTTTGTCTCCTAATATTAGTCATAAAACTTTCTTTCGAACTCAAAAGAGAACGTTGTGATTGCAAGTCACATATGTGACAACTAGGATTTGTGCACTAACCACGGCCTATTAGGACAATCGCGTCCAAAGACAGGCAGCGGAGCAGTTTTCAGGCAAGATGTAGCACCAACTACCAGAGGCCATCTGATCTCTGTAATTTGGGTTATACACCTACTAGAAGATGAAATCATCCCATCCTTGTTAATAATGTAATCTTAATACATACCTTGCAAACAGTAAATGCCTAATCTCACCCCTAATCACTCAGCAAAAAAAATTATCGTACTCATGTGATCGTCTGCTCGAACATTTAGGTCTGAACTAAGAACAATTAAGTATACCAAGGCTGTCATTGGAAAACATTTAGATCACAATGGCATATTAATACAATACCCAGAGAATTCAGACTCTCGCCTCTAGTTAAAACTGAAAATACTTCAAAGAAAATTGGGCTGAATCTTACCTCTAGGCTCCAAGACTTCCTAGCCCCACAAACACGTAATACTGTTAAAATTAGGTAAAAGACTGCATGCATCTTGATGGTTGGGTATCACAGTGTAACTCAACGAAAAAAACCTGGTGTGAATCCCGTGTGAATTTGATCGCATATCAAAGCCCAAGGTTACCCTGAAATACAAATGTAAAGAACTCTCGTACCCTAAAAAAACACTAAACCCTGAAACTAAGTAAATAAATCCAAACGAATATGCACATTCAGTTGACTTTGAATTTCTAAATAATCAGACTTCATAAAATATTGTGCATTATTATGCTTACTGCAAAACCCTAAACCCTGGGCAACAAGGCTAATTAATCAAATGTGAATACATACTTGATTTTGCTGGCTCCTTTGAGGTCGAAGATGGGATCCTTGTGGTCACAGAGATTTTTATAGGCCTTGGAGAAAGTAGCATTCAAACGATCGGTGAAAGTCTCCTTGACGGCCATTTCTTCCCATTTTTCGAACACAAATTTGGCAAGGGTTTCATTTACAGGGCAGGCAACATTCCTTCTGGATGCCATTGCTGGTCTCGATGGAGTTGGGGAAAGCAAAGAAATCAATGTATGCCCCTGCCAGTGATGATTTAACAAGCATAAATAACATTTCACGAATATTAAAAATACGAAAGTGTTTGTGAAAGCATTCACCTGCGTAGTATAACTAGCAGTTGCTTCTCCAGGGGGGTAGCAAGGATACGCCGTTAGTTAATAAATAAATGAGGATTTTAAAATGATGGAATCATTTCCATTCACACAAATAACTGACTTGAGGCCTTTTTGGCAGCGATCAAAAAAATCTACTTTATCTTTCTAATGGCTACCAACAAATTAAATTTGTCACAATAAACCCAGAGGTCTGTCATATGAAAATAGCTACTAGACATTGTCCAAAATTTTGAAAGCTTTGTCAAGCTTCGAGAAGAGCATTATTGTTGCCTATTTCCATGGTAAGCCTGCAATGAAAAGCGAGCGTTAACTATAAACTTAAATGTATACATCAAGCGGCCATGCTAATCTGAATCACTGTCCATATTCCCTCTTGTTTCCAGAAAATATTTAGAGTTACTGCAGCTTTGAAGGGGGAATCTTGTTTGAGGCCGTTTGAGAAGTGGCGATCGATAATAGAGTTGGATAGATTTTAGTGCTAAAAGGAGGGACAAAATCGAGTAAAAGCGTAGAATATCATACCATAAAAATTGGAAGCCCTTTATAGCATAACTGTCCTTTCCATATACAATAAAATTTCGTTATATTTAAGGAAAATGTATAAAATACAAATAGAGAGTATTTAATCATAGTAAAACTAATTCATACCCACATGGATGAGTATGTGTTTGAGGGATTTGTTTGGAAATCCCTATTTATGTTTAATGCAAAAATTTGGTTGATATTCGCAAAGTGCTTTTCTAAATGCTTGAACGGGGCATAAAAATCTCATGGTCAGTGATGATTGTAGTATAGGGTGGGAATGGTAAGGATGCATTGAAATAGTTTGAAGAAAAACCAGGGATAGGAATACAACACAATGGTTCACATTGCAATTAAAATCCCATAAATGGCATGTGGTTTTACGTTTACAAGTATATCGATCCATTTACTTGGCGGATCTGTAGCAGGGCATGACGATACGGGAAGTGTTCTTTTGGTTATGTATTCGAAATGCGGTGGTGTAGATAAGGCACGCTAACTGTTTAACAAAATACATCATTGAGATGTCACCTCCTAGACAACTATGATTGTTGGGTATGCATGAGATGGGTGCTTCAACAGGGCTCATAATCTTTTTGAGAAAATGGCTAAAGAGAATGTGGTCTATTGGAAGGAAACGATTACCGAGTATGCTCAGAATGGGCATATTGATGAAGCCCACATCTTGTTTCAGAAATAGCCTCAAATTTATGTCATGGATGTTTGTCAACAAATAAAACATGCATGTGTGAGGTTGGGTCGTGTTTTGTAAGCATGTTGCAAACTCCACAACTCCACAACCTTTTTCAGCATCCTACCAACTTTTGTCAAATGAAAGATTTAGAACAGGGATCCAGCGTAAGTTGCAACTCGTATGCAATTGCTAGTACAACAACTCTATTTACATTAGGTTGTGATAATCGTTACCAATTTTTATATCTAGCCACGATAGTATAAATAAGAGTATTAAAAGCATTTTATGGACTTTTGACAACGTTTCTTTCTAAAGAAGAAAACCAAGAAGACATGTAAGAGTTCTTTTTCAAGGATAAAATACATAGAAAAATTGTTAGACTTTGTGCCTTAAATTTCCCATGTGCATACTCTAAATATTAGGATATAATCTTCAATTCTTGAGGATTTCCACAGGTACACATTGTAGATATTATATCAGGAATATACTGTGTTCTATTTTTTTGATATAATCTTATTGCTGCCAGATGATTTGAAGTTCCTTTCTATATTTTTGGATTTCAGCAGTCCTTTCTAATCTTATTGCTGGCAAAGAAGCAATCATCAAAAGCAACATCTTCATTTGTGTTTAAAGGTATTGATGAAACTTTTAACAATGTTTTTTCATCAATATTGTTTATTTTGATTATGCATGACCATATATTATGTATTAATTTTAAAACTGCATTTTTTAACCACAAAGAAATCAAATCAAATGAAAGAAAATAGCGGTTGTGGAAAAAATCAACCACAAAAACATAGGATGACAACACGTGCTGCAATGGCCTTTCTGAAACGGGTAAGGAAATGTGACTGTTTGTTTTTTATTGAAATATAATTTTTGTAGTGGATTATGTGTTATGAAATGCTTTTTTCTGACAACAGTGTTTGTTTTTGTAACATAAACATAGATCAACGATGAAAAAAATGAAGAGGAAAAAGCATTTGTTGATCAAACAAAAGAGAATTCTGATTTTGAAGAAGAATTTGACACGGACCTAAACATAGATGACAGTAGTGATCAAAATGACGAAGATTATGAGGTAGAGGAGGAAGATGAAGATGACGATTGGGTGCCTAGTCCGAGCCATAAAGCATCCAATGACTGCAAACATCAGAGATCAGTAAGTAGTGTTATTTATAATTTTTGTTTTGCATGAATAAAACACTTTTATTCAGGTATTCAACTTACGTTAGTAGGTTTTAGATTTATTAGGATTTTCCAATTTCGTGTTCTTTTAGTCGGGATAATCAACAGCCCAATTTAGTCGGGCTGCTTATCATTTATTTTTTATTGGGTGACCTTTTAAGAAACGGAGATGTCTGAAACTGGAATAAAAACATCAAAGTCACTAAGAGTCCACTCTGCAACTTCATATGTGTCACTCACATATATTTCAGTTCCAACGTCTATGGAAGTCCACAATCTCTGTGCTGGTATTGTCCCTGGGTCCTGCAACAGGGGCACCCATCGTAGAATTTATCAATCAGGTCTAGAATATGAAGCTTCTAACATCAATATCATTATCAAAAATGCAAACAATATTTAGGTAAAGTCAATTCACATCCAAAATAAGACTAGATTTTGATGGGGCAGCAGATCTATTCACCCCTAAACCTGTAATAAAAAAATATTGAGAATGCTACAAATTTTAATAGATTAGGGAGAGACCACCTATGGGAGCCAAAATCCATTATAAAATCACAGCACGGAGAGGGATTTTAATCCAAAAAAAAATAAGTCTTTTCTCAAATGCACCGTAAACCAATCCCCTTCTTTGAATGTCTTGATACTCCTAGGCTCCAGCAGCATCTGCATCCCTCTTATATTTCTGACTGCTCATTTCCAGCAGCACTCTAATCTTCTGATGAAGTTGCTGCATCTGTTCAGAAAAGGCCTCTACATCATCACTACATCTTTCCTTAATTGACAAAGAAACAAGATCTGTATCCCCCTTAGGACACTTCCCATACACACTGCGAAATGGAGTAGAACTTGTATGTCTATCCACAGAGATCATAGGCAAGTTCAGGAAGCGGTAACACGAGATCCCACTGCTTTGGCTTATCACTTGCAAGACACCTTAGTAAATTTCCCAATGCCCTGTTCACAATTTCGGTTTGCCCATCAGTTTAAGGGTGATAAGCTGAGCTAAACTGCAATTTTGTGCCTAGCATCTTCCACAAAGTCTTCCAGTAATAACTTGGAAATTTAGTATCTCTATCTGAAGTAATTGTCATGGGTAACCCATACAACCTCACTTTACTTCAAAGAATATTTCAGTCACCTTACTTGTATTACTAGTTTTTGTGCAGGGCATAAAATGACCAATCTTAGAAAAGCGGTCAGCAACCACGAAAATCGAATGAAAACCTCTTTTGAGTGTGAAGCAATTCCAATACTAAGTCCACTGTTATGTCTTCCCATGGCCTATTTGAAAAGCAAATGTATAAAACCTTGTTTTTAAGCTACAAACCTTAGCCACTTGACAAATTTTGCACCTTTGTACATATAGACGGACATCCTTCTTTAATGAAAGCCAATAATATCTTTCTTCCATTATAGCTTGAGTCTTATTTTGGCCAAAACGACCTTCTAAACCTCCACTATGCAACTCTTTTATCAAACTGTCCTTTAATGAACTTTCAGGAATACAAAGCTGCTTTCCTTAGAATAAATAATCCTCTTGCAAAAAGTAATCAAGATATGGAGTTCTATCATAAACGAGAAAATGCTTGCAAACCAGAAACACTGCTGCAAAAAATTTGTCATCTTCATACAACTCCTTGGTTTCTTAAAACCCAGCTACCTCATTGACCATAAACGATGAGAAAAGCTCTCCTCTTGCTCAAGGCACCAGCTACTTGATTTGTTTTTTCCAAATTTGTGTATGAGCGCAAGTGTATACCCTTGAAGACACTCTACCCACTTAACATGCCTCTGATTTAGCTTTGGTCGGGTGTTTGTGAACTTCAAAGCTTGGTGATCTGTATACAAGAAATGTTCCTTGGGAATTAGGTAATGTCTCCAATGCTTCAAAGCTTGAATAATGGCATCGAATTCCTGATCATAAACTGAATATTTCTTACCTCATCGAGCTTCTCACTGAAATATGCAACTGGGTTTTACTCTTGGCTCAATACAGTTTCAATAGCAACATCACTAGCATCACATTCCGCTTGAAACACTTTTTCAAACTCAGGCAACACTAACACAGGTGCCTCTATAACCCTTTTCTTCAGCAGCTCGAAACTTCTTTGGGCTACATGTCCACTTGAACTCTTTTCCCTTCTAACAAACTGTCATGCCTGCACTTACCCCACTGAAATTTCTAATAAATTTCCTGTAGAAATCCACCAAACCATAGAAACTTTTCACCTCGATAACATTTTTAGGCACGCGTCAATCAAAGTTTTAACTTTCTCAACACCCATGTTTACACCTTTTCTGGAAATGAGAAATAAAAAATATACACACTTATCCTTTAAGAAAGAACAATTTTTCAGATTTATAAACAACTTACCTTTTCTCAACACCTCCATCACCACCTGTAGATGCCTCAAATGTTCTCCTTTAGACTGGCTAAAAATCAGAATATTGTCAAAATAAACAATGACAAACTTATTAAGATGGCATCATGATCTCAGTGCCTCACCTCATAAACGATAAAGAGTGCTTGGAACATTACTCAGTGCAAATTGCATAACCAACCAACAATACAACCCCTCTTTAGTCTTGAATGTGGTTTTCCATTCATCTCCTTCTCGTATTTGGTGATATCCACTTTTCAAATCAACTTTAGAAAAATAAATTGCTTCTCTTAAACTATCAAGTACATCTGGGGCAAGGGAAATCGATACTTCATACTAAATTAATTCAAGGCTTTTCAATCTACGCACATTCTCCAAGATCCATGCTTCTTTGGAGTCATAAATTATTAAATGCTGGCATAGGACATGTACTTCAACTTTGTCGCAGCCATCCCTTTTGTAGCAAATCTGAAACATGTCTATTTAATTCCTCATTTTGGACTCAACCTACGAGCTGGAAAATTAGGCAAACTTGTCCTAGGAACTCAATTTTATATTCTCATATTCCGTCAACAATTGCTTAACCTCATTTCTAATTTCTTCCAAGTTTTTCTTATTTTCAGCATCTTTAACCATAAAACATATCATTCTCATGCCTTGGACACCTCCTTCACAAACGCCTTCTAAATATAAACTTTGTGCCACACTTTTCAAAGGCAATAACTCGCTTATTTTAACAATTTTGAATATGGTGTAAATATTCCGTCTACCATCACGGACAACCCTTAAATCATACTGACATGGCCTCCCAAGCAACTTATAGCATCATCCATTGGAATAACATCAGACCACACATCATCTTTAAAACGTCTGAAAAGAGACCAAACACTTTTTGTCTACCATAATTTTATGACCCTTTTGGAACCAATTTTGTATGGGCCTGCTTGTTACCAACTAAATTCAACTTTTGAACTGTGCATCTGTCATATATATTTTGTAACATAAATCAGAGTTTTCACTATTTAAAATTTTAAGTTCTTTCCATTTATATTTTAAAGGGCATCTTATAGTCACATGTGGTATGCATTTAACTTTTCACCCTGTTATTAATTTTATGATTTTGTTCAGTTATGTAAATATCAATTCAGAAATGAAAGAGGATGAGAGAAGCTGAAATATTTTCATTATTTGCTTCTTATAATGTTTAATTATTGGCTGTGAATTGTAGTATTTGCAGCAGTGTAAAGTTATAAAAGAAATTGGAAAGAGGGACAGATTTAAGTGCATGGTCTTTCCTTGCTGCAACTATGAAATGCAAGGAATAAAATGGCATTTGAAAGACATCAACTATCACCGCCTCCATGATCACAATGGTCTCCCTCCATTACATAGGCGTAAGCCGGGTAAACGTGCGACCGGGAAGTATAAAGGAAAACAAAAAAAACAGTAAAAAATATGGTTGCAAAGCGAAGTGTTGACTGGCACTTGAAAAATTCTAAATATATGTACAAATCCAGGTTAATTGAGCGTTATTGTCGGGAAGAAAAGGTGCAATATTTTTCATCCCTTAGCCAACAAGCTAAAGATCTGATTTCCAAGCTTGTAGAGGAGTATGATAGTGTGGAAAAGAGGGAGGAAAGAAAGAAAAAAACCCTTTCAACGCTGCAATATAAAAAGGATTTGATGAAAACCGATTGTACAAATTCTGATCTAAATGGACAAAAGGATAAGGTATGCCCCATTTTTTTTATAATTTAAATTTAAAATTATTTTAGTTTTGTTTATTCACATTTTTTATGTTATTTTAAATTAACGTTTCATTTGTACAGGAGCCTATCCAAGAAGAATCCATTAATGTTGATCATGTAAGGAAACATGCTTTCATTAAAAACATTAGTACCATTGTTGGAATAATATAGTGTCATTTTTCATTCATTAACATGTTGAAATCTTGTGTAAATGCGATTCTCACACTTTTCATGACTTGAATGCATGAATAGGACTCGACTGATGTTGATGGAGAAAATCCGATACAAAAAAAGAATGCAAACAACAATGCAATGGAAAACAAGGTACAGTTGTAAATTACAAATATAAATATTTGTGTTTTCTATATATTTTAAGTGCTTAAATCTTAATCATATTGCTAATTTGGCATTTATACCTACATCTTTTATATACAATTAATTATTATGTTGTTGCACTTGAAAAATTGGGTTTTACCGCTGCAGAGTGTTGAGGAAGAGAATACTGTTGAAGCATACACTTCAAGTGCATGGGTGCATGAACCACCGATGCAAATAACACCTATTTCCATTAGAACAAAAGAAAGTGAGGGAAACGATATGAATGAAAAAGAAAAAATCAGCACAGAGGAACATAAGGGAAAAAATATGGCCAATCCATTCATTGAGGTGACTGATTTTGCAAAAGTTGTTGAGGTGGAACCGGGCAAACCAAAGAATGAGGCGAAGGACATGGCTGCCTGTGAATTCACAATAGGAGAAAAAGTTTTTATGTTCCTAGAGCCTGACCATGCAAAAAAGGTTGGCATTGCTAAAATTCATGCAACTAAACCAGGAACAAAATGCCATGGACGATCTTTAGAAAGGGACTGCATTGTCATATGCGTAGAAGAATCATATGTAGATGACGCTCCATTGCATTTTCCACATATTGGAGCAGATACTGTTGGTGAATCGAAGAAGACATATTGCATCTGGTTTAAAGATTGCTTGAAGGCAATTAACCAGAAAGAGGATGGAAAAGAGACAAAGGTGTGTTAATTTGTATTCTTATTGATGTTATTGTGTTTTTAGCACATTTGATTGTATGAAACTATGTACTTTTCATACCAACTTGGCTTCCCTTACTTGGCTGTTGCAGCTGTTACAGGAGCTTCCCTTACCCCAATATCATTTTACTTATAATTGTCTTTCTTTCTAACAATCATGTTCTTTAATTGTATTATATAGTATTTATATGAATTGATTGTTTGTAGAATGAAGGGGAACAACCACACAAGCTTTTGGTAAGAAACGTACAAAAGTTATCCAGTAATGTTGATTCCATGCAAAGTAAACATAAAATGGTTCGTGCTTCATCTGATTTGGTAAGTTACGTAAACTTAAGATTTACATTGCTAATTACTTCTAGGAGTCAAATATAAAAACATTTAAAATATTTGTGTTTTTTTCTTCGAGTTAATGTAGGAAATAATTTGCATCAATAATCCTTCATTTTTTGTAGCAACGTAATAGTGAAGGTGATACTGAGATGCAACTTTCAGAAAGGATCCATTCTTCCCAACAACAGGTGACCACACAATATCTTATTTATAATTTTGATAAACTTATTTTATCATTTACGTTTGCATAGTTTTATTTACTGATATGCCCATTGTTTGTAAACATTTCAGGGAAAAAGATTAAAGGATATCAAGAGTGCTGCATCAGTTCACACACACCTTACCCCTGATGAGGTGAAAGGACATAAAAGAAAAGTTCGAGAATGGTTGGAAGCGCGAAACTCCATTGCTGTTAACAAGCAACGGAGAAATTTGAAGAGCTCTCAGATTTAATCTGTTGAAGTTTTGATATTACAATGAATTGTATCATTATTTGTAAAACAATTGCCAAGATACTCAGTTATGTGAAAGAAAAAATCAAGTTTAATGTTATGGTTTTTCTCCTTGAACGAGATAATAATGTAAGATCCATATGTAGTGCCAATTTTATGCCAAAATCCTCTTTTGGCTCTTCTTCTGACATGACTTGTAAAATGTAATGAGTTTTTCCTGTCGAATTTATTGATAGCATTTATTATTGCTGTTGAGAATATTTATTTATTATTGCTGTTTTTCCTGTCCATATTAGATGAATGGGATTATGCATACCTTCTCTATACACGTGTATCTTATTAATAGTATTTAAAGTTATCGAGTTTGCTATGACCTTTGCAATATGTTGAAATTTTAGATAATCATGAAAAAATTAAAGTTCATTTGAATGGTACAGTGTCCCTAACTTAAATGTGTGATGAGTTGAGTAGTACCATTCAGCTGTATCAGATGCTTGCTTTCTAGCACAAGGAATTTAGCTGGCGTTGAATGAACATGGGTAAATCTAGGTAACAATATTAATATTTTCACATTCAATTTGTGTAGATTGAACTAAAGCTGTTAGAAAATACGTGAGAGAGAATGAAGAGAATGGAAGGCACACAACAAACTGACATCAAGTGTGTGTGTGTACATCTTTTATTAATCATAAAGTAGTTACATATAGACGAGGTAGTTATATGGAATCACCATCATGCAACATGTTAAGCAGGCCCTGTGTGGGAGTGCAATGGGGGGATTAGTGCAGGAATTGGGGTTTGGAATCGAAAATTTAGACTTGAAGTTTCACATGTTGAAACCATTTAAGGCACCCTCAAATCACTCAGAGTTAAAAACTGTTACAAGCTATCAATGCTAAAGTGCCTAAAATTTACATTAAACAACAAATAGTGGTTGGTCGAGCTTAAGTGATTAGCAAGATATGAGCACGTCACATGCTGACATGGGGACTGACTTCCAAAGTACTTAGTCAGACTGAACCTATGTCTCGTCCAACTCTTTCCCAAAGCCTAAAGGTAATTAACCACGCTTTAAAGTTTATTCTCTTTAAGCAACATTCATTGCTTATATTTCCTTCTATAACAAAACTACTGCCCACAAGTCTTCAATAAAATCTTCCAAACGCCTCCTATGTCATCCATTCATGACTGGCCACACCAGTCATCAACAGATATCCAAGGAGCTCCAGGAATTTCAGCTTGAGGGCTCTGAATGCCACTGTTATTGTACACAAAGCCCCAAAACCACACTTGGGTCCTCTACTACCAAGGGCAACTATGCTAGATGTTGGGGAGTTTAGATGTTCACTTCTTTCCCATTAGTAATTGCAAGGATAACAAATTGAAGACTTTAACGTTAATGTTTGTCCAAATACCAGCACAATCATTACTCAGAATTCTGTGAGCAATGGAACGTGTAATGTAGAAAGCTGCCATGCATGCATTATAACAAATGATCACAGAAAGTTAGCATCTTTTGAAAACATAATAGATAATTGTCGATTTATTTTGGTAAAGGCTCAACTACCACAATGATGTACACATTTAAAGATCATGTCATTTAAGGGACAGATAATGTAAGAATGTGCCCATGGACAAACTTTCCAGAAGATCCTGCCAGGTCTGCGGTTGAATCATAAGTCACTACAGAATGTCAGACTGTGGAAATCAAGAAATCATGAAAGTAATCTAGAAAAGAACTCATTTTCAAAAACCATGCCTTTGAAAATACAGCCAGTTGGAAAAAAACTCTGAAGAAAGATGAATTAATTATGCCAAAAGTTGAAAGCATGGCTCTCGAGTCTCAAATAATACATGAAAATATATTAACTTCTCGAATAGGGAAAATTTCATCAAAACCTATACAGACAGGATCATATACCAATCCTTAACTTGAACATAGTTACAGATGTTCTTCAACGACAGGAAACAATGTCCATGAGAATGGATACCTTAGACACGTGATGCAAGGAAGTTGAAGAGAAGACCTTCGCACTATGAAAGAAGCAAACTCAAAAATAGAGAGGCATTGCGAGATGTACAAATAGGCCTAATAATATTAAGTTTGAGGAACCATGATATTAATCAATAATCTTCAACTTCTGATTAAGATTCCTCTGTGGAACCTTCTGAGAAAAACTTTTTCTATTAAAAAAGGTTGGTTCCTCAAGAAATAAAGCTCTGGCTTGATACAACATGCAACTAGTTTAGTAACTGGAAATTTTTCATAAAACAACCAAAGGAAATATATCAAAACCACAAAGAATTGGTAGAAACATAGCATTCCTCAACCAGAATAGCAGTAGACAGAATGACAAATTAGAGATTTGACATCATTCAATTACAAGTTCATATGCAGTTGAAATCCTTTCAGACAAAATACCATCTCATTGTACAACATAATTTCCCAGAAAGGATTTCGATGAATATTTAAGAAATAAACAAATAGAATTACCATCCATTGACAAAGGCACATGCACGAAAATTAATTTTAATTTTAACCATCGGAGAAGTAAATAAAATAAGTAATGGTATAAATAATAGTGGCCAAAGTTATCCCCAAGGAAGAACAATGTATTTTTCTGCATAATAATGGGAAAAGAAAGCTGCTTATTAAGACTAATGTGTTAAATATTGATCGTTTACTTTACTTGCCTCTTAGCCCGAGAAACATAGGCAAACATAAACTTGCAGCAACGCTTATGACCGAATCGTAGAAGTTGCTCCACTGTGTCAAATAAAAGAGGAATGCTAGCTTGTTGAAAGCGTGCATTTGGTTAAGGATCCCTTTGAGTTGATAAATAAATAAACAAAAACAGAAACATGAAAGCAGTAATGGACTTGATTGATTCTCCTATATTTGCTGGAACTTTTCACTTATGAATCAAAAAGCTTAAAAGGACAAACCAATATGGATATAAATATCAGCCCCAAGAATAAGATCAAAACCTTCGGGAAATTTCTCGAATATCTCTAAAAGATGATTGTAGTTTCCCCATTCAAGCTTTTCAGACGTTATGTCTGCAGTATATAAGCAGGTATAATGAGATGTGATAGTCTCTAACTGTACAGCTTGGAACAAAGCATTATGGCTTATTACTGTGTACTTTCAAGGACAAGGGGCATAGCCCACAAGGTATGCTTCCTTCCAGACCATTATCTCCCAAATTCAATACTAGAAGTTGAAGAATATCAGCCAAGCTTGGTGGAATGACTCCGTTTAATTTGATGTTTGCCAAATTTAACGCGTACAAGACCAGCCAAGTTGCTCAAACTTGGAGGAATATTGCCAATCAGGGAATTGTCATTTAGCATCAATATCGCTAGAGTAGAAGGCCATACAGACGGCATGGATCCCAATAATGCATTCTTAGAAACATCAAAGACTGTCAAATTATTTAAAGCATAAGTATTTTAAAGTGACAAATTTGTATAAATATTGAAACCTGCATCATTTATCACGGATGACAACACAATACGTTGTTGAACTGTTTTAATTAAAGTAGAAGGGCATAAGTGGGAAATTATTACAAAGTGATTGAATTAAACAACCTTGAATAGATACATAACATTATAAAATGCAAAATAAACATTAAAAATCCATTTTGTTGAGGCAACAACGTATTACGTTGAGAAATAACCTACTTTGGTATAGATCATGTAGGAGCATAAAAAGATGGTATCACAGTTTTGGATATTATAATGAGCATATCTTGTAAACTAATAATGTGTTTGTTCATCATTTCTCAAGGGTAACAACATAATATGTTGTTGAACTGCTGCAATCTAAAATTACCCTTAAATTCCATTTGTGTTGGTATCATCTTCAAGTTCTTCAACAAGCCCCCTTTCCCTATCTCGTTCTGCAGCTCTTTTTAATTCATCCTCCCATGTTAGTCGACGTGATACACGACTCTTTTTTACAATTGGAAAACTAGCTTTCCTATTTGTTGGACATGGGCGCCTTCGATTCAACATCTTCTCTATAAAATCTCTCTCTCGATGAAGTGTATTGTTGAATCCATCATCTACGGGTCTAAACGGTTGTGCCTCAGGATGTTGCACACCTAATATAGAAGATATTTGGCTTCCCCTCAATCGGTTTGTTGTTTCCACAAGTGTATTCTCTAATAAATTAAGAAATGACTTGTTTAGAGGACCAACAAGACTGTTATCTACTATTTTTCTGATCCTTCTCACTTGTGGGCTCAAGTGTTCATCTTCTTCATTTATAACATGTTTATCTTGTTGCAAAACATGCATAGAGTCTTCACAGGTGTTTGGAGGATTCCATGCTTGACCAAAAGGATCATCAACCACATGTTCATCTCCACATGCAACATTTGGAGCACAAAATAAACCCTGGAGAACATTACAAATTAGTATAATAAATCAAAGATTTGAATAAAAACCAAAATTAATAGAATTTAGATACTATAAATTACTATGTTGCAAAATCTTGAAAAACATTATGCCTAGAATACCTGAACATTAAAGTTTTCTCTCGCTGAATTCTTTTTCATCATATTCACTTTAATTACGTGCTTACATAAGTACCCATTCTTTGACACTCCACATCCACACATTGCCAAATGTGGGGTTTGATACCATACTTCATAGTGACAAGTATCATCCGTCTGGCTACGAACCCATGCTAACCGTGGGTCAGAGGTATGGAAGGTGACATAATAATCAGGAATGGATTGTGCATGCAGCCATTGGTTATTTTCTAGTTTCTCCACTTTGAAGTTACGGTAGAACCCACTTTCCTTACAACATTGACTCCACCAATAATATATAAAAACAACTGTGATTAACTGATGTATCAGCCAGTCAACCCTGCGATGACATGCTTTTCGAATGGAGGATAACCACTTACTCTTAAGTATAGAGTGATATGCCTCTATTGCAGCATTTGTTTCTTGCCCAGCATGCTTTAAAGTCCGTAGCTGTCTCACCCACATTCCAATTCTTAGAAGCCAGTGTTCCTGCCAATATTTAATAAATTTTATCTCGTCCGCAAAATCTGTAACAAAATTTTGTGCCATTTGAACAGCACTCTCCTCATTATTTGAATGGTGCATAATTTCCCCCAACCTATTAAACATTACACGTCTTTTTTGATCTTCCTTAACCTTGGCAACAAGATTCTTCAACCATGCCCTCCGTACATGCCAGCTGCATAAGTATACTTCACACCCAAAAACTTCTCTGTATTTGAAAATGAATTGTATTAGAATCTTAAAAATTTGATAGCAAACTTAATATCTATAATTTAAATTTATATATTCTAACAATATACACAAAGATTAATTTACAACCTAATAGCATTGATTTCAGCTGTAGCATCATCTACCATGAAAGCATTTAGTTTCCACTCAAGCATATGAGCATGTGCTCTATTCACCAGCTTTTTCATCCATTGGGTTAAGTCGCTAGTGGTAGCTCTTGACATTATAACCCATGCAACTGGTAGGCCCATGTGTTTGGAATCGAATGCGAGGATGGTATAGAGTTTGAACTATGGAGAGTTGGCAATGCAATAACAATGTGAATTAGTAGATTATTGGTAAGAAAATGTAACATATTTTTTGCAGATTTTTTTTATTGATAAGATTATGTAAAAGAGAATACCTTCATTCCATTGGTCCCAAAAGTGGCGTCCATTGCAAGTATGTTGTTATGGCCATATTTTAACATCCACTCAAGTTGTTGCGGCATTTGAATGCCCATGATAAACGGCACGTGACCATCTTCCTCAACGTTTCCTTCATACTCTTGGTATTCAAAACATATATTTGGATTTTGATCTTGCCATACTCTCACACTTTGGGCATCATTTCTGTCATACATGTACTTTGCTGCTTTTATTTTTGTATCAATATTATGAACATCATGGGAAGACAAGAAATCATCACGTTTTGTTTGCCCATCAAACAAGGCTAGCTTCTCATGAACCATTTCACGGTGCTTTTGCAACACAATATCAGCTGGCATTCCTAATAACAATAACTTTTCCACCCATTCTTGCAATTCCTTACTAATATGTGGCGCATAATAAGCTCGTGTCCCTTCAAATTTGTGATTTTTTTGGCCATGGCATATATGATTGTTGTTATCCACATGATCCATCTGAGGATATGTGATAAGTGCATATTCACTTCTTTTCATAAGAATTCGCACATTAAAATTACATTGGCAACCACATTTTATATGTTTACGTCCAGGTCTACTCCCCGTCCCTCTAGTTGGAACCTTGGACTTATCATATGGCAAAGCATCCTCTTCTTTAAAGTCTTCAGGCCCATAGCTACACCAATATCTGCAAAATGTCACTAAAAGTGAGTCATAATAAAGTAAACAACAATTTTAAAACTGCATTAAAAACATCATCGAACATTGCCACATCATACATTATATAACTGATGGTGCTATCAATTCGAACCCGGTGTGTACTTTCCCTTATGGGTGATGAATGACTCCAACGTTTGTAATAACTTGTTGGAAATGATGTCCGCTGGCATTCCCCTTTAATAAAATCATCTACTCGTCCAACTTCTATCCATGCAACAAAATCCCCTTCCACTCCACGGTTATCTTTAACTTTGCTCCAAACAACATCTAATGCAGAGAACAGTCCTTCCGGAGGACATTGGATAGGAATGTCTAACAAGCGCTTCCACTTTGAGTCTCTCTGATTATACATTGATGTTAATAACACTGCAAATTATTAAAATTTGGAAAAAAAATGCCCAAGCTAACACACTATACAATTAGACAATAACACTAACCATTTTATATTTATATTATAGCTGTTGCTAAAATGATAGGACCTGCCTGCATTCACAAATGTTCAATATGTTAAAGAAATTGAGGATCATTATTTAAAAAATTCAGGTCAACAAAAAAAGTAAAAACGACATCAATAATCTCATAAAAACGACATCATACATATATAAGATTAGACAATAGAATATCTTTTCTAAGTTATTTAAGGTTGGGAAATGTTTAAAATCAGCTGCTGCCGTATAGAAGAGAATTAACCCAAAAATGGCTCTCAAGGGTATCACAAATCATCACTAGCATCAATATAAATGGACTAGTAGCTCGGAGTTAGAAGGTAAATGTGGACAGTTAGGGCAGTCAGCGACCTTACTAAAAGTACTTGTCATTGGCTGTATGCTTGGAAGTCAGACTTCAATGCTGTTTGCTCGAAAAGACGGGTGTATGCATACAAAGAAAGATTGAGGGCACGGTGGTAGAGAAGAACAACAACATGAATATGAGAACGTGACATGCTCGTTGAGGAGGATCTACCGAGCTAAGAGGTACACCAACCGTAATGGCTATAGCTTCTAAGAATATCGTTTTCCACCGTTTAGCCCGGGCGACAACGTAATGCGTTGTCGTCGTGTCGAAATTAAATTGTGAGAGGATGAACTGGAAAGTATTCCATTTTAATTGAATCAAACAACTTCTAATAGAGTATTCAGCGCTAAACAAACTTTATAAATGGAGGTCGTCAAAGAAACAACGTATTACGTTGACAATCCACCTTCTTAGATATAGATCCTGTTGGCGCACAAAGATCTTAAATTATAGTTTTATACAGTACACCATGTACCTTACGGAGCCTAGTAACGAGTCAGGTCATCGTTATCGCGGGCAACAACGTACCGCGTTGTTAAATTGCTGTACTCATAGTAGCTCGGAGTTAAAAGGTGAATGTGGACAGTTAGGGCAGTCAGCGACCTTACTAAAAGTACTTGTCATTGGCTGTATGCTTGGAAGTCAGACTTCAATGCTGTTTGCTCGAAAAGACGGGTGTATGCATACAAAGAAAGATTGAGGGCACGGTGGTAGAGAAGAACAACAACATGAATATGAGAACGTGACATGCTCGTTGAGGAGGATCTACCGAGCTAAGAGGTACACCAACCGTAATGGCTATAGCTTCTAAGAATATCGTTTTCCACCGTTTAGCCCGGGCGACAACGTAATGCGTTGTCGTCGTGTCGAAATTAAATTGTGAGAGGATGAACTGGAAAGTATTCCATTTTAATTGAATCAAACAACTTCTAATAGAGTATTCAGCGCTAAACAAACTTTATAAATGGAGGTCGTCAAAGAAACAACGTATTACGTTGACAATCCACCTTCTTAGATATAGATCCTGTTGGCGCACAAAGATCTTAAATTATAGTTTTATACAGTACACCATGTACCTTACGGAGCCTAGTAACGAGTCAGGTCTTCGTTATCGCGGGCAACAACGTACCGCGTTGTTAAATTGCTGTACTCATAGTAGCTCGGAGTTAAAAGGTGAATGTGGACAGTTAGGGCAGTCAGCGACCTTACTAAAAGTACTTGTCATTGGCTGTATGCTTGGAAGTCAGACTTCAATGCTGTTTGCTCGAAAAGACGGGTGTATGCATACAAAGAAAGATTGAGGGCACGGTGGTAGAGAAGAACAACAACATGAATATGAGAACGTGACATGCTCGTTGAGGAGGATGTACCGAGCTAAGAGGTACACCAACCGTAATGGCTATAGCTTCTAAGAATATCGTTTTCCACCGTTTAGCCCGGGCGACAACGTAATGCGTTGTCGTCGTGTCGAAATTAAATTGTGAGAGGATGAACTGGAAAGTATTCCATTTTAATTGAATCAAACAACTTCTAATAGAGTATTCAGCGCTAAACAAACTTTATAAATGGAGGTCGTCAAAGAAACAACGTATTACGTTGACAATCCACCTTCTTAGATATAGATCCTGTTGGCGCACAAAGATCTTAAATTATAGTTTTATACAGTACACCATGTACCTTACGGAGCCTAGTAACGAGTCAGGTCATCGTTATCGCGGGCAACAACGTACCGCGTTGTTAAATTGCTGTACTCATAGTAGCTCGGAGTTAAAAGGTTTGTAGGTGAATGTGGACAGTTAGGGCAGTCAGCGACCTTACTAAAAGTACTTGTCATTGGCTGTATGCTTGGAAGTCAGACTTCAATGCTGTTTGCTCGAAAAGACGGGTGTATGCATACAAAGAAAGATTGAGGGCACGGTGGTAGAGAAGAACAACAACATGAATATGAGAACGTGACATGCTCGTTGAGGAGGATGTACCGAGCTAAGAGGTACACCAACCGTAATGGCTATAGCTTCTAAGAATATCGTTTTCCACCGTTTAGCCCGGGCGACAACGTAATGCGTTGTCGTCGTGTCGAAATTAAATTGTGAGAGGATGAACTGGAAAGTATTCCAGTTTAATTGAATCAAACAACTTCTAATAGACTATTCAGCGCTAAACAAACTTTATAAATGGAGGTCGTCAAAGAAACAACGTATTACGTTGACAATCCACCTTCTTAGATATAGATCCTGTTGGCGCACAAAGATCTTAAATTATAGTTTTATACAGTACACCATGTACCTTACGGAGCCTAGTAACGAGTCAGGTCATCGTTATCGCGGGCAACAACGTACCGCGTTGTTAAATTGCTGTACTCATAGTAGCTCGGAGTTAAAAGGTGAATGTGGACAGTTAGGGCAGTCAGCGACCTTACTAAAAGTACTTGTCATTGGCTGTATGCTTGGAAGTCAGACTTCAATGCTGTTTGCTCGAAAAGACGGGTGTATGCATACAAAGAAAGATTGAGGGCACGGTGGTAGAGAAGAACAACAACATGAATATGAGAACGTGACATGCTCGTTGAGGAGGATGTACCGAGCTAAGAGGTACACCAACCGTAATGGCTATAGCTTCTAAGAATATCGTTTTCCACCGTTTAGCCCGGGCGACAACGTAATGCGTTGTCGTCGTGTCGAAATTAAATTGTGAGAGGATGAACTGGAAAGTATTCCATTTTAATTGAATCAAACAACTTCTAATAGAGTATTCAGCGCTAAACAAACTTTATAAATGGAGGTCGTCAAAGAAACAACGTATTACGTTGACAATCCACCTTCTTAGATATAGATCCTGTTGGCGCACAAAGATCTTAAATTATAGTTTTATACAGTACACCATGTACCTTACGGAGCCTAGTAACGAGTCAGGTCTTCGTTATCGCGGGCAACAACGTACCGCGTTGTTAAATTGCTGTACTCGTAGTAGCTCGGAGTTAAAAGGTGAATGTGGACAGTTAGGGCAGTCAGCGACCTTACTAAAAGTACTTGTCATTGGCTGTATGCTTGGAAGTCAGACTTCAATGCTGTTTGCTCGAAAAGACGGGTGTATGCATACAAAGAAAGATTGAGGGCACGGTGGTAGAGAAGAACAACAACATGAATATGAGAACGTGACATGCTCGTTGAGGAGGATGTACCGAGCTAAGAGGTACACCAACCGTAATGGCTATAGCTTCTAAGAATATCGTTTTCCACCGTTTAGCCCGGGCGACAACGTAATGCGTTGTCGTCGTGTCGAAATTAAATTGTGAGAGGATGAACTGGAAAGTATTCCATTTTAATTGAATCAAACAACTTCTAATAGAGTATTCAGCGCTAAACAAACTTTATAAATGGAGGTCGTCAAAGAAACAACGTATTACGTTGACAATCCACCTTCTTAGATATAGATCCTGTTGGCGCACAAAGATCTTAAATTATAGTTTTATACAGTACACCATGTACCTTACGGAGCCTAGTAACGAGTCAGGTCTTCGTTATCGCGGGCAACAACGTACCGCGTTGTTAAATTGCTGTACTCGTAGTAGCTCGGAGTTAAAAGGTGAATGTGGACAGTTAGGGCAGTCAGCGACCTTACTAAAAGTACTTGTCATTGGCTGTATGCTTGGAAGTCAGACTTCAATGCTGTTTGCTCGAAAAGACGGGTGTATGCATACAAAGAAAGATTGAGGGCACGGTGGTAGAGAAGAACAACAACATGAATATGAGAACGTGACATGCTCGTTGAGGAGGATGTACCGAGCTCAGAGGTACACCAACCGTAATGAATAGCTTCTAAGAATATCGTTTTCCACCGTTTAGCCCGGGCGACAACGTAATGCGTTGTCGTCGTGTCGAAATTAAATTGTGAGAGGATGAACTGGAAAGTATTCCAGTTTAATTGAATCAAACAACTTCTAATAGAGTATTCAGCGCTAAACAAACTTTATAAATGGAGGTCGTCAAAGAAACAACGTATTACGTTGACAAACCACCTTCTTAGATATAGATCCTGTTGGCGCACAAAGATCTTAAATTATAGTTTTATACAGTACACCATGTACCTTACGGAGCCTAGTAACGAGTCAGGTCATCGTTATCGCGGGCAACAACGTACCGCGTTGTTAAATTGCTGTACTCATAGTAGCTCGGAGTTAAAAGGTGAATGTGGACAGTTAGGGCAGTCAGCGACCTTACTAAAAGTACTTGTCATTGGCTGTATGCTTGGAAGTCAGACTTCAATGCTGTTTGCCCGAAAAGACGGGTGTATGCATACAAAGAAAGATTGAGGGCACGGTGGTAGAGAAGAACAACAACATGAATATGAGAACGTGACATGCTCGTTGAGGAGGATGTACCGAGCTAAGAGGTACACCAACCGTAATGGATATAGCTTCTAAGAATATCGTTTTCCACCGTTTAGCCCGGGCGACAACGTAATGCGTTGTCGTCGTGTCGAAATTAAATTGTGAGAGGATGAACTGGAAAGTATTCCAGTTTAATTGAATCAAACAACTTCTAATAGAGTATTCAGCGCTAAACAAACTTTATAAATGCAGGTCGTCAAAGAAACAACGTATTACGTTGACAAACCACCTTCTTAGATATAGATCCTGTTGGCGCACAAAGATCTTAAATTATAGTTTTATACAGTACACCATGTACCTTACGGAGCCTAGTAACGAGTCAGGTCATCGTTATCGCGGGCAACAACGTACCGCGTTGTTAAATTGCTGTACTCATAGTAGCTCGGAGTTAAAAGGTGAATGTGGACAGTTAGGGCAGTCAGCGACCTTACTAAAAGTACTTGTCATTGGCTGTATGCTTGGAAGTCAGACTTCAATGCTGTTTGCTCGAAAAGACGGGTGTATGCATACAAAGAAAGATTGAGGGCACGGTGGTAGAGAAGAACAACAACATGAATATGAGAACGTGACATGCTCGTTGAGGAGGATCTACCGAGCTAAGAGGTACACCAACCGTAATGAATATAGCTTCTAAGAATATCGTTTTCCACCGTTTAGCCCGGGCGACAACGTAATGCGTTGTCGTCGTGTCGAAATTAAATTGTGAGAGGATGAACTGGAAAGTATTCCAGTTTAATTGAATCAAACAACTTCTAATAGAGTATATTAGCAGCGCTAAACAAACTTTATAAATGGAGGTCGTCAAAGAAACAACGTATTACGTTGACAAACCACCTTCTTAGATATAGATCCTGTTGGCGCACAAAGATCTTAAATTATAGTTTTATACAGTACACCATGTACCTTACGGAGCCTAGTAACGAGTCAGGTCATTCGTTATCGCGGGCAACAACGTACCGCGTTGTTAAATTGCTGTACTCATAGTAGCTCGGAGTTAAAAGGTGAATGTGGACAGTTAGGGCAGTCAGCGACCTTACTAAAAGTACTTGTCATTGGCTGTATGCTTGGAAGTCAGACTTCAATGCTGTTTGCTCGAAAAGACGGGTGTATGCATACAAAGAAAGATTGAGGGCACGGTGGTAGAGAAGAACAACAACATGAATATGAGAACGTGACATGCTCGTTGAGGAGGATCTACCGAGCTAAGAGGTACACCAACCGTAATGGATATAGCTTCTAAGAATATCGTTTTCCACCGTTTAGCCCGGGCGACAACGTAATGCGTTGTCGTCGTGTCGAAATTAAATTGTGAGAGGATGAACTGGAAAGTATTCCAGTTTAATTGAATCAAACAACTTCTAATAGAGTATTCAGCGCTAAACAAACTTTATAAATGTAGGTCGTCAAAGAAACAACGTATTACGTTGACAAACCACCTTCTTAGATATAGATCCTGTTGGCGCACAAAGATCTTAAATTATAGTTTTATACAGTACACCATGTACCTTACGGAGCCTAGTAACGAGTCAGGTCATCGTTATCGCGGGCAACAACGTAATTACGCGTTGTTAAATTGCTGTACTCATAGTAGCTCGGAGTTAAAAGGTGAATGTGGACAGTTAGGGCAGTCAGCGACCTTACTAAAAGTACTTGTCATTGGCTGTATGCTTGGAAGTCAGACTTCAATGCTGTTTGCTCGAAAAGACGGGTGTATGCATACAAAGAAAGATTGAGGGCACGGTGGTAGAGAAGAACAACAACATGAATATGAGAACGTGACATGCTCGTTGAGGAGGATCTACCGAGCTAAGAGGTACACCAACCGTAATGGATATAGCTTCTAAGAATATCGTTTTCCACCGTTTAGCCCGGGCGACAACGTAATGCGTTGTCGTCGTGTCGAAATTAAATTGTGAGAGGATGAACTGGAAAGTATTCCAGTTTAATTGAATCAAACAACTTCTAATAGAGTATTCAGCGCTAAACAAGCTTTATAAATGGAGGTCGTCAAAGAAACAACGTATTACGTTGACAAACCACCTTCTTAGATATAGATCCTGTTGGCGCACAAAGATCTTAAATTATAGTTTTATACAGTACACCATGTACCTTATGGAGCCTATTAACGAGTCAGGTCATCGTTATCGCGGGCAACAACGTAATGTGTTGTTAAATTGCTGTACTCATAGTAGCGGTTAAAAGTAATCCTATTGATAGTTAGGGCAGTCAGCGACCTTACTAAAAGTACTTGTCATTGGCTGTATGCTTGGAAGTCAGACTTCAATGCTGTTTGCTCGAAAAGACGGGTGTATGCATACAAAGAAAGATTGATTTCACAGTGGCAGAGAAGAACAACAACATGAATATGAGAACGTGACATGCTCGTTGAGGAGGATCTACCGAGCTAAGAGGTACACAAACTATAATGAATATAGCTTCTAAGAATATCGTTTTCCACCGTTTAGCCCGGGTGACAACGTAATGCGTTGTCGTCGTGTCGAAATTAAATTGTGAGAGGATGAACTGGAAAGTATTCCAGTTTAATTGAATCAAACAACTTCTAATAGAGTATGCAGCGCTAAACAAACTTTATAAATGCAGGTCGTCAAAGAAACAACGTATTACGTTGAGAAACCACCTTCTTAGATATAGATCCTGTTGGCGCACAAAGATCTTAAATTATAGTTTTATACAGTACACCATGTACCTTACGGAGCCTAGTAATGAGTCAGGTCTTCGTTATCGCGGGCAACAACGTACTTGTTTTGTTAAATTGCCCTGTACTCATAGTAGCTCGGAGTTAAAAGGTAAATGTGGACAGTTAGGGCAGTCAGCGACCTTACTAAAAGTACTTGTCATTGGCTGTATGCTTGGAAGTCAGACTTCAATGCTGTTTGCTCGAAAAGACGGGTGTATGCATACAAAGAAAGATTGAGGGCACGGTGGTAGAGAAGAACAACAACATGAATATGAGAACGTGACATGCTCGTTGAGGAGGATCTACCGAGCTAAGAGGTACACCAACCGTAATGGATATAGCTTCTAAGAATATCGTTTTCCACCGTTTAGCCCGGGCGACAACGTAATGCGTTGTCGTCGTGTCGAAATTAAATTGTGAGAGGATGAACTGGAAAGTATTCCAGTTTAATTGAATCAAACAACTTCTAATAGAGTATTCAGCGCTAAACAAACTTTATAAATGGAGGTCGTCAAAGAAACAACGTATTAACGTTGACAATCCACCTTCTTAGATATAGATCCTGTTGGTGCACAAAGATCTTAAATTATAGTTTTATATAGTACACCATGTACCTTACGGAGCTTAGTAACGAGTCAGGTCATCGTTATTGCGGGCAACAACGTAGCGCGTTGTTAAATTGCTGTACTCATAGTAGCTCGGAGTTAAAAGGTAAATGTGGACAGTTAGGGTGGTCAGCGACCTTACTAAAAGAACTTGTCATTGGCTGTATGCTTGGAAGTTAGACTTCAATGCTGTTTGCTCGAAAAGACGGGTGTATGCATACAAAGAAAGATTGAGGGCACGGTGGTAGAGAAGAACAACAACATGAATATGAGAACGTGACATGCTCGTTGAGGAGGATCTACCGAGCTAAGAGGTACACCAACCGTAATGGATATAGCTTCTAAGAATATCGTTTTCCACCGTTTAGCCCGGGCGACAACGTAATGCGTTGTCGTCGTGTCGAAATTAAATTGTGAGAGGATGAACTGGAAAGTATTCCAGTTTAATTGAATCAAACAACTTCTAATAGAGTATTCAGCGCTAAACAAACTTTATAAATGGAGGTCGTCAAAGAAACAACGTATTACGTTGACAATCCACCTTCTTAGATATAGATCCTGTTGGCGCACAAAGATCTTAAATTATAGTTTTATACAGTACACCATGTA
>JAHRHJ020003629.1:0-136037 GCA_019776745.2 Taxus chinensis | reverse complement strand
CTCCCCCACCACCTTACCATCCTCTTTACACAATGTACCCGTATCAACCCTATCCCGATTTCCGTTCACTCAATCCATGATAGATTTGAGGGGGATTACCGATATCCTTTAAAAGGAGGAAACCACTTCATATTATTGCGCGCAGCTTTACAACACAAGCTACACGACAATAAGGGGCTAATGTTAGGCACCAATATTCGTGTCGTTACGACCCCTTGTGACCCGACATCCCATTCGCACCCAACCTTCATTACCTAAACCTTACACACTATTTAGTAATTACTTGTTAATTGATAAATCCCCATCACCTCACATGCCACTCCATTTTTTGCCAACCTCATCATGGACCTAGCCTAATCCTAAACTAACCTAATTAAAACCTAAAAAACTTGGTCTACACCTACACCCCCAGGACTAAAGGACCCTTTCTCGCACCAAAAACCGACCTTCTAGTACTGACAAGCCCGAAACTAATTCTCTCGGGAGAAAAGAAGGGGAAAGGTGGGCTGTTTTATAAAAGAGACTACTTTTTCCTTACCGAGGTCGGTTCCTACTCGACCACCTTCAGTACGTAACCGAATCGGTTCCCATGTAAATGGCCTCCCCAAACCAAAACAAAGGATCAGAATTTCATTTTTTGGATAATGGTGGAAGGATTTTGAATAAAAAGAAGAGAATTAGGAGCGATCGAGAAAGAGAAACACGGATCTTACTGACTGAGCGGGACAAGTTGAAGAGGACAAGGAGAGTTAGCAGCAAGGGAGAGCAAGCCCAGGATTGCAACTGG
This sequence comes from Taxus chinensis, assembly GCA_019776745.2. Classification (NCBI taxonomy): domain Eukaryota; kingdom Viridiplantae; phylum Streptophyta; class Pinopsida; order Cupressales; family Taxaceae; genus Taxus; species Taxus chinensis. The sequence continues at coordinate 135,250 of JAHRHJ020003629.1, read as the reverse complement.
ATACGAGCCTTGTTGGACTCAGCTGATTTGATCGCTGATGTGCCAGGACATTCCTACCTCAGTTCTGCCCTTTGCCATCAGAGTCTTGGGACTTGCATCTCCGAGAATAATCCGAGTAAGCTACTTCTTGCATGTACTCTTTAATAACATTTCTTCGGACTTTTTGGAATCATAAGTCCTCACAAAAATCCTTCTTGGATCCACTACCAAGTGTCATTGCATCTAACTGTAAAGTCAGCTAGATCTCACACACCTATTTCCAATATTACATCTATACAGCCTACAAAGGACAACAACTACACAAATACACCACCACCCCACAAAACAACTAACCTTCAGATCCTAGACTCTACCGATTATCGGTCATCAGTAACCACCAGTCGGTCATCAGTAACACCATCGGTTATACTGACTATAACCAATCAACCAGCCTTTCCCCTACCAGTTCAACAAAGCAATTTAATGATATTTATGTAGTTGTGTTATTCATATAGCAAGGGAACTGACAACCTTCGAAAGGAAGTTTTATCTTTCCTGGGCCCAAGGCAGTTTCCTACATTATGTCTAATTAAAATCTTGTGGTCTTGTGTTCTTATTTGCAGGTAGTCTTAAAGACAAAAAGGATAGTTCTTAGTAATAGCATGATCTTTCTCTCCGGTGAGCGCACATTCATCTGAAAATTCTACAGGATTCCTCCTAGCCCCAACCCTTATCTGTTTATAAAGGAATGAAAACTTCGGAGTTGAAAACAAAGGGCAAGACCTGAAAATTTTGTGGACGCACAAAAGACTGCCGTGGAGGTTGAGGACGACTTGATCATGGCGGGAAAACTCAAACAACCTCTCCCAAAGGTGATGGTGCTATCTTCTAGTACTTCTGATCCCTTGTTGCGAGAGTGCTAATGACATGCTGCATGCTCAAGAAGCAGATCTCTCAAGCATGTAATGCACCCCCCTCAAGAATAGCTCCTACCCGGACCTTTCAATCGTCAAAATCAAATCAAAATCCGAAACGACTTGCTGCGGTACCACAAGCGTTTGCAATAGAACTGCTCTCCAAGGAATAACTTGGAAACTAATGAAGAAGATCTCCGGCATTGATGAATCTTTGATGATGAAGACTTTATAGATCCCGCTGGCGACTCCAATATTGGTTACCTAGCTATGAATCTGATGAGGGCTATTATGAATCTTTTGAAGATTCTGATGGTCACACTTTTGTGGTATTTACAAGGTCTCAGATGCACCAAAATGCCGAAGCATCCACAAGCGGGCCGAAGAGAGAGAAGAATCCTGGCCCGGATGTTACTCTTCTTAAAAGAGGTAGCATTCTTCCTTCTTCGTAGCACCCAATGATAAATATTCAAATCGTTCAATTCAACAGCAAAGAACCAATGCACATCCTGCTGAGCAGTCAAGCTTTTGCCATAATTGATCACATCAAGTAGAAACAGGTCCAAATGTCAAAAGTGAGTATTTGATGGCATTTTCCTTTTCCCTGATCAACTGAGTAGATTGGTCAAATAGTGCAAAGTAATGGTCCTAGCCCACCAAACAATAATTCCACGAGGTATCTTTCAGTCCAAAGATTACTCCCCCTTCAATAATGCTGCTGCAAGTTCTTCTCCTTCCCCCTTCTCCGCTACATCAGAAAGGATTGATCCATTCTATGTGTCCTTTTGCTCATCAACGGACATAAGCTAAGCACTTGCATCTTAGATTCTGGAGCTTCCGACAATGTCATGGCCTTCCAAAGTTGCTGATGCCTGGGTCTGTACACTTGACAAAACATTGGAGATGTTATTCCATGGAAAGAGTCCCTCTTGTGGGGGCAAAATCAAAGATGTAGGTATTACTTGCTTCCTTCCCAGATAAAAGACTGAAATGACTATCCTTGTAGCAGACATTCTAGTCTCTAGGCATGCTATTGAGTAGAAATTTTTGCCAGGAGCTGGTGGAGAAGTGAAGATGGATTGGTCTTGTGCACACATACCATCAAAGGAATAATCAGAACTGGAACCTGAAAAGAAATCCAGTACCCGTATCAAAATCTTAAGATCCTAGATCTCAGATCTTGGTTCAGGAAGCTTATCACGGAGTCTATTATCTAGAATGGATAAAGAATAATTCAACGGTGATCGAGACTCACATCAATTGTAACAAGATTTGGACCTGGAATTTTGATGGTTGTTGCTGTTCATTTGGATCCAGCGTAGCAATGGTGTTTATCTCTCCTGAAGGGAAGGTGGGCACGGCGGGTGCGCACTCATTCAAATTGAATTTTCAAAAATACTAACGATATGAACTGAGTATGAAGCATTGTGGTAGCCATGGAGGCATGGTGAGATAATGGGAATCAAATTATTACACGCAAGAGGAGATCTGAGCTGATTGTGACGCAGATACGGGGCCTCTACAAGTGAAAAAAAGACAAACTACGGCACTACAAGAGATCGGGTCTACTCTGCTATCCTGGATTTTTCAGCTTTCTTTGTATCTTACATTCTCGAGAGAACAAAATTCCCAGAGCTGATTCGCTTGCGTTATTTTTTTCTGCACCTGGTTGATCTAGATCCCCCCTTTCATTCTTTAGACAAGGGAGACGACAAGGTGGAAATGGTTTTTCACCAAATGTTCCTGACAACGTCCCAGCAATGGCAGGTTTTCACGATGATACCCAGATTGCGCATTTCTCCAACAGAAAGAACAACTTTGAAGAATCACTATGAGGGAAGCAATTCACCTCCTAGGCAGCCACTACAGAGAATGGATGCTGACGTCTCGGAGGTCAGGAGATTATCTAGCTAAAGGGAAATAAAATTCCAAGGCTTGGTAATCTCTTGAGGAAATGTTTGATAAGCATGATCAGATGCTTACGAAAAATGAGAAAATAAGGAAGGCTCTTCCTCTGACACCCAATTACTAAATTTGGGAGCCAGCAATGATCCCAATTAAGTAAATCTGGTAAGTGTGTTCAGAAGCTGAAAAGGAAGCTTTCACAATCTTCTTAAGAAATACATGGATATTTTTTTCTGGTCCCCCCCCCCCCCTATCAATCTATGTAACCCCTGAACTTTGTTACCTCCTCCCCTGAGCATTCAATGTTGATATTGGTTTCTTGTAAAAATATGTGTTCCTTGTTGAGAAATCATGCTTTTCTATGTATTGTATCTTCGTTGTAGATTGTAGATCTTTTGACTGAGTCGGAATAGATTGGACTCTTGTATTTCTTTCATTTTGTCTGATTTTAATCTGATCTCGGAATGAATTATAGAGTTTCCCCGAATACCTAGCCTTGGATAGTGGATTGACCCAAGTATTGCTTTAAGTTTGTTCGTGATGAATAAATTAACAGACCGTGAACAGGTTACAATGTCTAGATGCAGTGAATAAGCGAGTCCCTGAGTATGACTCAGGTTGATCATGTGAACGGTCATTGGTTCCCGATAATCTAAATATATCTGGAAGGTCTTGATCGCCGACCAGGTAAATTCATTACATACAATTTTTCCCTGTAGCCTAATCGCAGTACGGAGTTACCCTGTTCGAGAATGCATGTTGTAGGTCGTTTCTACGCCATATCAGAATGTCGATCTAACTGGAATTATTAATGTTTATAACCAAAAACTAAACTTACACCTGGGGGTTAGTAGTGATATCTAACCTAGACCTAGGCTAAGAGCTAATGTCCAAGTTAGTATCTATGTTCTATGAAGTAGACTAGGTGTTATCCTAAATTCCGTAACCCTAGTTCTACCTACCATTAACAAGGATGCGGGGGACCTATGGGAGGTATCAACCATGGGCCGATTTTTCTATGTCATTAATGCAAAGGATAGTATGAAGAAGTTCTTGGTAGAATTTTAGAAATAGCTACTTGAGCCTACTGGCAGTTCGTCCAAAACTAAAATGGTCTTGAAATTTTATTTGTCTATTGCCAACATGGCGGTCGGTGGCAGTGGGTTTGAGCGGAAGTTAGGAGTAAATGCAATTAATGAGCTCGGAAGTCAGTCTCGAATTCGCGAGAAGGCATGGCAAATGGGAAAGTTAATGTTTGGTTTGGCTTATCACTATCGCAGTTTTCCTCTGCCTGTTCACTGGTTCTTCGCACCATTCCTTCTTGGTGTTGCATGGCGGTATGAGCGTACATCTCTTTTCCTCGGGCAAGGAAAAATATATAATGCATGGAATGCAAAAATTTTTGTTGGTGGCTCTAACTCTTGGAAAAGCACAGAAATTCCGAACTCTTTTCAGTGGTCTGCTTCGGATTTTTGATGCAAATATCAGGCTGTTTAGGCCCTAACTTTAAAAATCTTGCTCTTCTTCAAATGATTTCCATTAGAACAACTCTGTTCAAATGATTATGGAAATAGATGGGTTTCTAGGTAGCCTGTGTGATTTTGGCACTGAATCTTCCTGCGGGTTCGATTTTTCATTTAACCCTTGAGGGGTGTTTTTATTATATTTCGATCTGTTTCTATATTTCTTTGTGTTTTTGCATTCTGGCTTAAATATGTGAATTATGAAAAAGAATGTATGCTCGGCTGCTCTGCGAGAGCCCTAAATTATCTCGTGAGGGGTACGGCCACTGTGATGTCTTGTTCGATTTATACTCCGTAGTCCGATGCTTGTTCGGAGACTGGTCATTGTTTGTTGTGGATACTGGTCCCGGGGGGAGGGATACTGATTGACATTGTGTGATTGTTTCATTAATTGAACTTTTTTAAGCTGTTGTGGTTATTATTAGTGGTGATTCTTGATTCGTTGCTGGGTTGCGTTTGAAATTTTATACTTATTGTGAAGAGATACCGTCCTGTGTTACAGTATTCATTACACCTTTCTTGAGATGTTTTTTCCCCTTGCGAGGGAGGGTATGGGTTCACCGTACTATATATATATATTAGTCTATATCATTATAGTGTTAATTTTATTTGAAACACTCGGTAGAGTCCCTTGAATGATTCGTACACTAGGACCCACTGAGGAAGCTTTTTATACTTTGAATATTGTAAATTTGAGTTTTCGGTTGTACGTCTTGAGAAGTAACATGTCATACGCCTCTTAATTTGTAATAACTTTAGGTACACGACTCCTGGTTGTACTGTTACTTCCTCTGTGTAAGCTTGTTGAGAATATTGAAGCGGTTCATTGGACTTCTTGGTACGAAATCGTATTTGTTTAAGTCTGATTTTTAATGTTTATCAATTGTTGGCACATTTGGGAAGCATTTTTATTATTTATTGATTCTGTTCTCGGGTTCATTTTGAAAACCTTTCCTAGGTAACTACAGTACCTGCCTAATTAGCTTGTTTAGTTTTACTAGTGTTTTCGACACTATTGGGTTGCCTTGGAGTGTGGGACGATATCTTATTATCGTCTTTTGGAAACAGCTTACTGTTAATCCTGTTTACATATTTATTTTTAAAATCCTTCGTGGTAATCGGTGTCTACTGTTCTGAAAGCCGGAGTATGAAACATGTCATGTTTTTGCTTTTTGTTGGATTTCTTTAAATAGCTTGACTATTGTATTATGGCTTTTATAAAGTAGGTCTGATACCATACTTTCAACTCTGATTGCGTTCAGAATTGACTACGAATTCCACCTATGTTATGTGTTTCTTTTCTGATTACATTCCAGTTTAAATGTGGCTATGCATGTTTTGCTTGGTTTCGTTTTTTAAATCTCTCTGTCATATTCAAGGGAGATGACATTGCTTAAATTAAGTTCGGTCGCCTTGTTTGACTGTGCAACGAAGAGATCCCTTTGATTCGCCTGGGGTCTAAAGCCTTACCGTGTAGAAAGGTTTTGCAATGGGCTGTAGGTTGTTCTAGGGTTGTTGGCGTGTTACATCTTCTTTGCATAGATATCCATTCTTGAGCATATTGAATTTGGAGTTGTGGACTTACCTAAACATGTCCACGGCAGTGTTATCTTATTGTCTGTCACTTCTCTACCCTATCTGAAATTTTTTTCGTACTTTTAAAATAATGGGTCATTTTGTGTTTTTTATTGCCTTAAAGTTCTTGTATTGCGTCAAGATAATCCTAAAGATCCATATTAGCCTTTTTTCGCCAAATACCCAGATGCCCAAAATTGTTTTATTCTGTCGTCGGGATTTTTCTACGGGAAATTTGTATTTAATTATTTTGAGCCCCGTATGAGGCTATTTGCGCTCTATTTTAACTCTATTATGAGCGAATATGTTATTATTCCTATGTGTCAGAAGGGTTTTAACTTATTTTAAGTTTTGGGCTTTATTTGTAACTTTTGGCAATTTTTCGTGTTTTTGTGGTGTCCCGTTTCATTTTCTGTGAAATTTCTTTGGAGCAATTCCTTTGCCGGGTAAGCCCGATTTTTGGCTGGAGCAGCTAGAAAACATATACGCACATTATGCCCGGAGGAAGTCACCATCAGAGGTCCAGATCACTGGGAAAAAGCGAACTCGTGCACAGAAAAGCCCCTGTGGGGATGGGCGCATTTTTGGAAAATAAAGGATTTAAGCTGCGATAGGAAAAAATATAAGCCGCAGGCAGGGTGAGAATTTTATACCTGCCTGGCAGGGTACTTTTTCTCGTGTTATAAAAGTCACTTAAGCTGCAGTGGAAAAATAGAGGTTGCAGGCAAGTGGGAATTTATTGCCTGCCTTTACAGGGTAAAAATTCCCATGATATAATAAAAGGAAAGTGACTTAAGTGAAATCATGGGATTTTAGTGCCTGCCTTGCAGGGTAAATAATCCCATTGTCAAAGTCAAATCACTTAAATGGATCACGGGATTTTGGTGCCTGCCTTGCAGGGTAAAGAATCCCATTATGAAAAATTCTTAAAAATAGAATTACATGTGCAAAAAAGTGCGCCCCCTTTGGTGAGAGAATAAAAGGATTAAATTGATTATTTTAATTAATCTTTCCTCTCAAAAAGTGCGCCCAAGCTTGGAGGAGGTCAACAAGTCAAAGATGGAATAAAAGAAAGGAATTAAATGCATTAAATTTAATTTATTTAGTGGCTGCCCTCTTCCTCTCAAAAAGTGCGCCCCATTTAGGTATTATTTAATGTTTTTTAAGCATTAAAACATTAAATTAATTTCTATTTTCATTGGCTATGGTCAAAGCACACTGTGAAGCTTAAGTGAAGTGCTATGTGTGAAGGATTAAATTGGATTAATTTAATTTATTAGATGGCTGTCCTTAAACATGCTATTTTTAAAAGAGAAAAAACATGATTTTTAATTAATTAATTGCCTTTAATTGTTAGGGCAATTATTAATTATAGAATTATAGAAGCATGGGCAGCCATATGGGTGAATTATTTAATTCACAGGTAAAGAATTGCAGCCAAGAGGAAAAGTGCGCCCCCATTAAAGGAAGGATTTTATTCAGACAAAGTGCTAACAAGGCTAAAAGCTTCCAGATTTGGCGCATGCTTTGGAGGAGGTTGATCTTTGTCTACATAATTGTTTTCACAGGTGTTACAGGAGCTCAGGTGTTGATTGAAAGGATTCATGCTCTCTTTATATACAAATTAAACACCAATTTTTGGGGCAGCAGGCTTGAAAAGTGCAGATTTTTATAATTTAAATTCACTATTCATGCTCCGGTGGCCATTTTTGTCTGAATAAATTACAGGAATTCATTACAGGTGCTTTACAAAAGAAAAGGAGTTTTTATCAATGTCCAAATACATTGCAAATATCCTCCGAATCTGAAGAATTGTCCAGATCTGCACCAGTATTGAAGAAATCCGGCCAAGTTAGAAGAAAAAGAATTATTCAGACGAAGATAGACAAGCCATGGCGAAGGGAGATGAAAAAGAAAAGCACGATAGAGTCATGCATTGCTTCCAAAATTACAGACATAGGAGACACAGATCTGGGCCTAGAACCTCTTGCCGATTTGATTGATAGATCCAGAGCGGGAAAGACTTCACTCATGCGTGCAGTCAAAAGCAGTGGAATTATCCGAGCTGCAACTTTTTCCATGTACAGCCAAATTGCCAGAGTTCATGATGGAGTGTGCTAGATCTTATCATCCTTCATCCAGATTAGTGCGTGATGCTTCGGGAAAGAAAATAATTCGTTTGGACGCAGAGTTCATCAATTATTGTTTGAAGATTCCAGTGCGAAAGGTGGTGACTTCTATTAGCATTCAGGATGCTGACAGTAGATGGGAGAAGCATAGAGCTAATTGTGTGAGCATCATGAATAGCCGGTTCATGAAGAAGCCTAGATCCCCTTCAAATTTCCCGAGAACTCTTCCACGGTCCAATTTGGTGCAGGAGGCAGAGGCAGATGATGTCGTCAAATTGCTATGCATGATGAATGGTGAAGCGAATGCCTACACTTTCCGTACATGGATGTATGCTTTCATCATCAAGACCATTGATATCAACAAGGTTGATTCTATAATCAATTGGTTGGAAATTATTAGCAGCAACATCGGTGAGCAATTGCGGAACGTGAAGCGTACTTTTAGCTTCAAGATGACTTCATACTTGGTGTATGCTGTAGCTTCAAAAGGTGTCTTTTCCAAGTTGGATAGATGTGGTGTTCTTTCCAAAGACCCCATTTTCGAGTGCTACCCTGCAACTTACTGCACCTACAGGTAAGAAAGACTTCAAAGTGATCAACGATGACTTCTTCTACGATTTCATCTGCAGGCTAGACAAAGACTTGAAGGCCAACAGGGTAAGCAAGGATTGGCAGTCTATTCATTCAAGTTTGCAGACTTTACATACCTTAGGATCACTGGCTTTTCGGGAGAACAAGTCAAGTTTCCCAAATATCCGAGTGACAGATTGGTCATCATGGAGTTGAGCAAATAACTCGTGGAGATGCATGACCTACAGTCAAAATGACATAAGTCTACAGGCTTTTTCCTGATCACAGTGGGTTATTACAGCTGCCAAAGCATTCATAAAGCCTGAGGAATTGAAGCGGAGATGCTCTCTGAGTACGAGTAAGAGTTCTTCCCAACATGGCTAAACTTTGATCCATATGGGGTGGCAAGGAAGACAATCTCCCAGGAGTATGTGCATGTGCCTTTGTTAGAATATTTTTGGATGAAGTGTAGAAGCGAGTATGAAGTTAAAAAGAAAGAAGTCAGCAGGTTATCAGTGCGACAAGTGTTTGAATTTGGATTAGCACGCATACTTACGGATCTTAAAGATGATGGGTTTCGTGTTACTTGACGCATACCATCAAATGGGAGGAGATAGAGCCATACTTAAAGGATAACAATTGGTGGCTGCCATATGAATCGAAGAAAGGTTTGCCGCCGTGTCTGGTCAATACTTCGAACTTGCTGTTGACAAAAGGATACTTGCCTAGATGAAGCTTTGATGAATCAGATCACATGCAACCTCAACGCAGGATATTCCCTCAAGTAGGAAGCATGAAGGGAGAAAGCAGCAGAAGGTCCTGAAAAGATTGAAAGTGTGTGGAAGAGTCTCATTCAGAGAAGGAGAAGGACCACTTCTACCACTATGGCTGCTGAGCTCTGACTTCTCCAGCTTCATAGTACTTCACCAGCTTTTGCACCTCAGAAGTAGGATATTCCCATACTCCTCCGTTGAATGCCAACAATATTTGTGTTTTCTCCTCAACCACTCTGATCTTCACCTCATTCCTGAAGAAACATTGAAGCTGTACAGATGACATAATTTGAAAGAGCTTTTGTCTTTGGACAATATCAGAAGATGGTAGCCATGACACTGTAGTAGTTTCGGATGGAAAGGAACCAGAGCTGGAGATGGTGGTACACTTGGCAAATTCTTATTCCCCGAGAATTAACTTCTCAGAATGGTTAGCTTCACAGTTGGTTCCAGAAGCTAGAGAGGAGATGAACTTAGAGGAGCATGACTTGCAGCTACTTCAGAATTTGGGCAGAAGAGACAGAAGGCCTAAAGTTGCTAAAACAACTTCTAGGTTGATCATCGAGGATTCGGGAGAGAAGTTTGCTGAGATATCAATTCCGGCAGAAGGAAAGATAGAAGAGGAGCTCACGGCAGAAGATGTGACAGTGACCAAAGTACCCCTTGGTCAAGCCAACACTGAAGGATTGAAGCAAGACACGGCAGACATTGATAGACGCTTTATTCCTTAGGCTTGACAGTGAAAAGGAGGAGAAAGAAGAGCTGCAGAAGCAAGTATCTCAATTATGTGAGATCATAGCCAAGGTTGCTAAACCTTCCATTCAGCCCATTTCAGAGCAGGTGAGTGATCATCTTATGCAGGAAATGGAGGATGCAAGTAATCAAGTAAAGGCTATTGACGAATGGAAGGATTTGATTATTCGTCCAAGCTTCTGTACAACTTGGAGAAGTGCCAGCCCGCCTAAAGGTTATGGATGATGCAGCAGATCAGCTGAAGCAACTAATGGCGAACATAGAAGGCATGAATAAAGTTGCAGAAAGTAACTTGAGTATTTTGGTCGAGATAAACAAGCTGCCGATGGAGATGTATTGATTGCGGAACAAATTGTACCTGGATGGATCAGTTGAGAAGGGGAAGCAGCTTGAGTTTGCAGTATCTTTCCGTTTGGAGATCTGTAGAGTTTTGCTGAAGAGGATGCAGGCACTTGAGAGTATGGACATCAGACTTACCAGATAGTGTCATTTCTTTCATTGAGGAAATAATGGACGGGAATGTCACTTCATACGTGCAAGGATCGTCTCAACAAAGGTGCCTAATTCCCTGGAAGGATCTCTTCTGATGGTACAAAAGAGAATTGATAAAGCTACCAAGCCTTTCACGATGAATTCTATCAGTAGAGCTGGTGGCACTGCCAGGCAGACATTGCGAGGTTTGGGCTGTAGCTTGGAAGATGTGGAAGCGTGCATCAAAGTGTTGAACGAAGGGTTGCTGCAATTCAGGACAGAGAAAGAAGTAGTGGCTAAAAAAGATGGAAGGATGTTGAATTACATGTTCGACAAGTATATCAGATATCAAAACAAGAAGAAGATATAAACATTACAGCTGGCATGACTTCTTCTATTCTCTTTCTTCTTCTATTTTCTATGTTCCCAGATGAAATTGTAAAACTTCTAAGTTATTGGTTTTGCAACCATTACTTTAAGTCATGTGGAACCATTCTATTAGTTAAGTGATACATGTGTCACTTAAGGAGAAGTCACTAGTTGAGGATGATTGCCAAATGTCATCTTTACTTGTTGTTTATGTTTTAGTTCAGTTTGAGTTTTCCCATTTGTACTTTCCCTCCTACATTCTATAAGTAGGAGGAAGAACCTACGGGTTAAAATCGATCAGAATTTGTAAGCAGCATTCTTGTGTTCCAGACTTTATGCTGAAACCCTGAGAGCCACTTGAAGCAAAGGAATATAAAGGAGCAGATTTCCGGAGAACTTTGTGTCACGGTGTATTTTGTTTCTAGCTTTCTATCTTAGATCTCTTAATAAACTTTGTGTTATTTTAGATCTAGATCTAGAGCTGTCTTTGCTTATAATTCTGTGTTTATATCTATTGGTTTCTTCTATGTGCATGCAATCAACTCTGCTATCTATTGATTGGGATGCACATCTTCCCCATTTCTTCTCTGTATTTATATAATTCCCTTCTATAAATATTTCCTTTCTTTAAACAGTTGCTTACTTGCTGCAGAACTGTACAGCTATGGTTCATGAACTGAAGTGGTTAAAGTAAAACCCCATGATAGATACTAGCATATTTTAATTGACAAATCTGACACGGGAGCCTCACCGGTAAATGAGGGAGATTTATCTCATGACTGCCTAGGTTTTATGCTATGCAGAATTTTGATATTGATCATGACACTGTTGACTATACCATGGACATTGTTATAGTTTTGATTTAGTATGATAATTAGATGTTAGAGCATGGATTATTGTTGACTCTGATTCATATATGATGCATGATGATCATTAGAGACATTTTTATATATTGATGTTGATATACTTTTGACATGGTTATATTATAGATGTTGTTCGGACTTGTGATAATTGGATATTTTGAGTAGACCTAGAAAATGAAAATTGAATTAAAATTGATGATGATATAGTTGTTGATGAAATTTTAAGTGACGATGTTGATTGGCTTGATGATTGTTGTGATTCACATATGTTTTGATGACTTTGGAAGTATATTATATTCATTTGGATGTTCTGATGCGGCCACGAGGCCGAAGGAGGTATTTGTATTTTGCAGGTTTAAAATATCACAACAAACATCGGGGGATTGGAGACCAACCACATTGGAATTCTAGATGAATTCAACAAGGTCACCATGGCAACTAGTATTGCTCGTGTGTGTGTGTTTGTTCGTGTGTGTGTGTGTGTGTGTGTGTGTGTGTGTGTGTGTGTGTGTGTGTGTGTGTGTGTGTTTGATTGTTGTTAGGGATTCCCATGGGGGGATCACCTTTAAATGTGACCAAGGGTTATGTGTATTTATTTATTGGGTTCCTTTTTTTGATGTTTGTATGTGTTTATTAAGTGATGTGTTTACCCTTTTCATTATTTATTAATTGTGGTAAATTAATGTGAGTAATCATATTGTTAAAAGTTAATTAATTAAAATATGTCATAAGGAAGTAATTAACAGAGTTGTTGGCCTTGAATTAAAGTGTTGTAAGAGATGTGTAAGTGATGTGTAAGTTAACTTTTGAGTGTGAAACACTCCACCTTCTTGGAAATTCGAATTTGTCCTTGGAGGCTGGTTTTGGAGGCTTGTGGGACAAGTTAAACTTGTCCCATACCTCTTAAATTTACATACCAACCTTGCCTATGGTTGGAGGGTTAAATTTAGACTTTTATAATGCATTTTGGGAAGACAAATTGTAGGTTTTAATTGCACTTTTCTTACATGATTTAATTTCAGTCCTTTGGGGTGTGGGTTGGACTTGAGTGTATAAGTAAATTGTCATATTATTCACCCACCTATTTATTATGCATTGGAGAATGAAGTTGACTTTGTGTTTGGGGTTGAGGATGTGTGATGTGGCATCCTACATGGATCCACCTCATCCTCTTCTCTTCCCTCTTCTATAAAATTTGAATTTCTTGTCTTGTTTTGGGTTGCTTCACTTTTGGGAGACTTCTTTTGGGTGAATTTTCTTGCTGTTTTGGGAGCTCTTGCTTGGAGAAGTTTTTGGAAGATTGTTGCATGCTTGTGTTGGGTTGATTTTTGGATTGCTTGCATTGGAAGGAGCTTGTTGTTTTGAACTTGGAACAAACTCCATCATGGAGAGGTAAGAGCTTGGCTCTTGGAAATACTCTTCTTTTCCCTTTTATGAATATGTAAATGTTGGTATGTTTGTTATTGTTGTGGGTTGTGGGTAGATGGCCTAGGAATGGTGTAGGAGAAGACTATGGGGTTTATTTTGTGGGAGGCACAAGTGTGTTTTAGGGAGGTATAAGGGTGGAGGGAGTTGGGATTTGGGTTCCACCTTAAAAAGAAATAGCTTGCATTTCTTTACTCATTATGGGGTGCCATAAGAGGTTGGGGAGGCATAAGGAAATGTGAGGAATAAGGGGTACTTGGGGAGGCATAAGGAATGTCAGGGTTTTGATATACTATATTTTGGTGGTTTGTAACTCAGGTGGTGATACCCATTTCCCCATTTGGGAGGCATAAGAAGCATCCCCCATAGTTCTTGCTCCTTTGGCTTGCATGGTGAAGCCTGAGTTTTGTGTGATGTCTTTCATGTGGTTGTAAAACTACATTTTGTTTTGGACTGTGTTTTTAATTTGAAATGTGCTTGTTGAAAGATTGCTTTGTGATGTGGAAGCCTGTTGTTGCCATGAGTTGAAATACATTTCTTATTGCATTGTGGTTGGGGCTCGGGGGCCAATGAAGAAGGATGGCTTCTCCTTTCATTGGATGTCTTGGTTGGGTGGAGAGCGTTGCCTTTCCCCTGCCTTTGTTGTGATCAAAATTGGAAGAAAGAGAAGAATGCATGTTGTTGTTTTGGAGCTGAGAAAAGACAGTTTGACAGTCCCTTGTGAAATGAAATCTCATTGTAACCTTTCCCACTTGAAGTGGATGACCTTGTAAATGTTTGTAATGGAAAGATGTTGTACTGACTGCAAGTGGAAATTAGAAATGTAAAAGAGTTATACTCTGTATTTTGTTTAGGAAGAATGTGAAAGAATGATACGTGTTTGGTATACTGCATTTTGTAATCAAATGGAAAGGAAGTTGTAAGAGTTCATTTGAATTAATGGAAATGGTTTGTCTTGTCCATATGATGTTATTCCATTGGAAGTCTGTGTTTTGCATACTCTATGAAATCTCTGTTTGAAAAATGGTAAAGTGGAACACGTGAAAAGAAAATGTAATATTCTACCCTATGTTCAATAAATGATTTTGGAAGGAATAAAAGAAAGAAGTTGTAAAATTGCCTTTGGAAATCAATAAATGAATGAAATGCTTTTCCCAAATTGCATTGTTAAATTGAATCTGATCATATCAATGTATTGAAATCTCTGTTTGAAAGGAAGAAATGCGTGTGAGAAAAGTGCAGTATTTTGTCTCTTTGAAATGTGAAAAATTGGAAATCAGTATTGCATTTTGGTCTTGAATGGTTTGTTTTGAATCAACTAAAATGTGTTAGATTGGAATTGGAACGTATTCTAAATACTTGGAAGAAGAAATGGCAAATAGATCCATCAAAATTTGATCCCTGTTATTTGTAATTTCAAACTGGCAATTAATTAAACCAAAAATGCACAGTTCAAACCTGCAACAATAAAATAACAAATTAAATGATTGAATTGAAGTAGTAGGCCCTAAACAAGTTCAAATAGACAAAAACACTTAAGGAAATATGTCAAGACTTAGCAAAATCAGGTTCAAACCGTTTATAGTCATTTTGCTGTCAAGAAAATGTAAATGTTCAAATTGCAAATCAATTAGACAAATTGAACCTTGAATCCTATCTTAAATCCATTTAGGAACAATCCTCCATGTCTATTTGACATGTTGAGAGAGGAGGAAGATCAAATTGAATAGATCTAACAAGTTAAAATTTATCAGTTCGCACTATAAAATCCTGCAGGCCGTTTTCTTAAAATTGACCCCTTAAACTTTATCAAAACCAAAAATTAATGAGCTCTGTGAAAAGAGGACATCGAGAGATTTCCAGAAAGTCCTCATTTTCCCCAAACCGAGCTCTCTATCAAAATTTATGGCCTTCTGAAGTTTTCTTCACTTGGCGTTAAAATTTTGGGAAAAATTTCCTTGGTGGGCCCGCGGCCCGAATTTTTCCCTTGGGGCTTAGGAAAATTTTTGGGAAAATTTTCAAAATTTTCTCCACCACCCCATCAGCATAAAATCAGAGGCTACCATGTGGCACCATGAGGTGACAGCGGAGGGGCGGATCCTCTTTTGAACTTAGCGCTTTCAAAAAATTTTGGGAAAATTTTCCAAATTTCCCCGCCGGCCCACAACCAATCAGGTGATGCCACGTGGCGTCATGAGGCATCGGCGGAGGAATGGGTCCCTTTTTATCTTTTGCAACTCAAAAAAAATTTGGAAAATTTTCCAAGTTTCCCCCACTGTCCCGCTAGCCCACAACCAATCAGGGGCTGCCACGTGGCATCGCGAGGTGCCGGCGGAGGCGCGGGTCTATGTTCCCTCTTAGCCCTTCGGGGCGTTAAGTCAATCTTCTCCCCACCCTTCCACTTTCCCCACATTGGCTTAGGATGATTCCACATGTCCCTTTACATTCGTGGGAGTGCCACAAAATCTACTTTTCACCCCATGCGGGAGAATTTGAAAATGTCTCCCGCTGCCCTACCTTTCCTCCGCTTTTCCCTGCGCTAAATAAGGAGTGCCACATGTCCCTTGTGGACTTGCAAACCCGTGGGAGCCCGCACAAATGTGATTTTTTCCCCACATTAAAAAATTTTCCCAAGGTCTCCCCACAGCCCGCCAACCCGCCCTTTGGGAAAATTTTCACCCCTGGGCCCGCAGGCCCGCTCTTGGGGAAAATTTTCACCCCAAGGCCCGCCGGCCCATAACTTGAAAAATATGAGGAGTTAGGAGGACTTATTTATATCACTGGAAAGGTGAGGAAATTTCCTATCCAATGGGAGTAATTTAGGAAATTTTTGAATGTGCATTAAGGGTGAGAAAAATCAAGTTGAAACTTTAGGCCTGTTAGAGAGTGTGTATGGTGAGGAATTTCCCTCTGAACCTAATTGAAACTTCTAACCCTAAATTTTGGACCTTGTGACCTCTAATAATTATTAATAAAATAAAAGTATATTCTAGTAGATTAGAATTGTTCTGGAACCTGTTAGTGACAACTGTTGTCTTGTAACATGGTTGTAGATCTTTTAATAAAAAAAAAATTATTCCATAATTTTCCTAACTAATCCTAGGTTGTTCTTGGGTCTCAAGTGGGTTGTTTAGTGTGATAGATCAATTGCATCCACTAACGAGAATAAGCTATTTTGCCATATTTCTCGATAACACTTTGAGGCAAAATTTTCAACTGTAGTCAATTTCTTTTACATCATAATATATTCAAAAAGGGTTTTATTATTATTTGAGAGACTTTGAGATGTACATTCGCTAACGCTTATTCTAAACACATAATCGATTTAATTGTAATGGCGCCTCGCAAAGATCTTTGAGTTTGAGTGATCGGCTTGAAAGTCATTAGGGCATTACAATTATCTCTTATGAAGTGAATTTCACATAGCTTAAAATTTTTATAAATAGCATGCTTCATTTTGAAAATGGTATATTTGGTAAAAATAGAATTTACAATCTATTGCAGTTATAATGAGATATCCCGACTTAAATACTTGTTTGTAAACATATTTTTATTGCAAGTTCCCTGGTTGAACTTACCTAAAATATGAGTATACTAGTATTTTAAGTTTAAGTATTAACTTATGCCACAAAGACCCTATACTGAAAGATATTTATTTTTTAAGGATATAAAAATAATGGGTTTGTTTGGAAACCCAAAGGTTTTAATTTATAATAAGATGTTATTTAAATTAAATGTCAAATCAAAATACTTCATCATTGGGAAAAAATTCTTATTTAATTTTAAGTTCGTTTATAATGTCACAATGGTATTAGATGAATTATTTTCTGGCTATTGTCTTTGAGAACATTACTTTGAGATAGGGTATGATTGCCCATGAAATGAGTTTACTTGAAAGTATTTATCCTGCAGACTTCAATGCCACTCAAAATTTAAGTTTTTTAGGAACTTTGATTGAATAAAAATCATGGATTCAATAATATTATATGTGACCAAATTTACAAGGCATTTGTTGAAAGCTTGATTGAGGAAAAACTGGGAATGTAGATAGTGACACCGATAAGACTTCTAAAATGCCAAACTGCTTAGTTGAACTTAAACATAATTTTTTCTTGCAACCTTAAGGATACATATTTAAAACTTCAGCTGAAATTAAATTTTAAGTTGCTCTATGGCCTAGGAATAGGCTTACCTTTTAAACACAACTTTAGTTTTTTGAGATCTTGTAATAAGGATGGTGGGCTTTCAAAAACCAAAATGTCAAACTTCATTGTAAATAATAAATGACTAATTTATTATAATTTTACATGCACCATATATAAGTCACTTCATTGGGTCATGTATCATGTATGTCCTTATATTTGTCATAAACACTTATTTCCCCCAAATTTTAGGAGTGCATGTCCTTTGGAATCAGGGGCAATTCATCAAATTGATGTCCAATCTTGTTTCAAAGTGACATCCAATCTACAATTTTTAAAACTTAATTATGGTTTATAACTGTGACACCTTATAAAGTAAGGTTATTGAGTTTATATATGTTCATGATGCATGCAATCATTATGTCATGTTTCTAAATGTGTTTAAGTATTTTTTTGAGGATGTTATAGGATCAACCTTGATCATGTGTAAGGATGTATGGATGATCTTGATATGTAAGAATTGTACGACAATCCTGGTTATAGATGACGATGGGCATGAGGTAGATGTGAGGGTTGTATGGAGATCTAGGGATGTTATTTCAAGACTTAAACATAGATTATAATGGTTCAATAATGTCAAATGATGGACCATTCACCCATACGTAGACAAATAATATGAAATAAATGTTAAGGTCATTTTTGAGTGTCTATATTTTACCCCACTTTGATGTTAAGTGCTTAACCATCCAAATTACATGGTGTGGACATACACTGTCTGCAAATTAGAACATCTAGAAAGTAATGAAAATCCTCCTATGTTGCAATCCAAATGCTAAGTTAAACTATAAATAAAAATGTTGTATTAAGCCGCTCCATGGATACTACAAAGAGTATTGCCAATTTACTTTTTTTTTACTGGCATGCAATACATGGGTGAAAGTTATTGATAACACAATGTTTGAAAGTCAGTCACTATTCCACTTAGTTCTTTGCCAGTCTTCAGGTAATTTAAATGGAATTTTCATGATGCCCAAATTAGCAGGAACTTGACAAGGTCATAACTTGAGCTCCGGGTGTCCGTTTTTTTTTTGAAACCACATGTTTCGATGAGACGAACACAGTGGCAACAAACCCCTACTAGTTGGAGTAAGTTTTGGCACATTTTTGGGGCCCTAAATCCACCATCTTGAGGCCGAAAATTAGGATTTAAGTTATAGTTCAGTTTTTTCCTATTTTTGGGCATTAGTTAATTTTAGTCTATTAGTTGCATTATGAGTTAGAAAGTTGGCAATTCCTCTAATTTAGGGATGTAGAAGATGCATGGCAATTTTTGTGCCCGTATGAATAAGCATGCAAACTTACTAAGAATAGCAGGTTCTAGTAAACTGCTAAAAATAGTAATTTCCGCCACCTAGAGTAGATTTAGTCAGAGTTAATTAGAGTTTACTTGGCAACTCGAGTTGAGAGTTGTTTTTCTATTTAGGAAACATTGTAATTCATTATTCAATAACGAAGAAGGAGATCTATTTTCTTTTGGAGTTCATATTATTTATAGTATATCATATTTGTTCTGGAATTTGGCTACATTAAATTCCTAGGGTATCATACCATTGAAGTAAATAGAAGGTTGAGTGGAGTTGAACCCCATTTGTCATTAGGCAACCAACCCCCACATCCGAACATGAATTTGCATAACTGGGTATGATAGGTCACATCTCCCTTTGTCTCGTTATGTAATGGAATTCCCACTACAACATTTGGCCCAATTTGTGACATCCATATTGACATGCGTTTGTACAACAATGTTATCCCTTTTAAACTAAATTTGGCACACACACATATCACATATCATGAATACCACATAAAGTTTTGATTTATTGCTTGCATATTTTTTTTAAAGATGTATGACATCAAAATTTCAATGTATATATGACAACATAATTACAAAAAAGGCAAGGGGTCTCTTACTTTTGTAGGAAGATAAAAGCAATAGAAGAAATGGGCATCTACAACGAGAATTTGGTAGAGGAAAACATTAGAGGAGGGAGTGGATATGGCAAGTAGGGAGTCAATTTGGCAAAGGAAAAACCCATCTAAGAGATACCATCATTCATGCCATTTATAAAAACAATAGAAGAAATTTGCATTTGCAAGGAGCATTTTCTAGAGTAAAATGGCAAAGGGGGGAGTTGGTGTTCTAGATATTGAGGGCATGCATTGACGACTATCACCATGCCATCATAGGAAAGGGCACAAACTCTCACTTTATAAATTAAATGTTTTTCATTTACATTTAGATTTACTTGGACGAAGCTTCTCTATGAGAAAGGCTCTTATTTTTTGTTCGCATTGTAGTTAAAAATCTTATGTGTGTATGTGTCATTTATATTTTTGAAAATATAGTTAAAATTTGATAACTAGCAATGTGAGTGGTTAGATAAGAGATGTTCAAAGAATACATAAAATGAAAATATTCTACATTTCTTTGACTTGAATCATGTGTTTTTGCTTACATTTCGCTGCGACATAGAAACATGCCCAAACATGCTAGGATTCACAGAGCATCACAACATTTAAGGCAATGGAGACAGGCATAATTGTTTTTGCTTCAGTTGGCAACAATGGACCCATCCCATCCTCTATTAAAACTCTACACCCTAGATGCCTATGGTTGGTGCCAACAATATGGACAAACAATTCCCGGTTGTTGTCATACTTTGCAACCTTGAGACTTACACAAGTGTATCATTTAATAAGGTTGGAGTTGTTGGAAAAGTAATTAGATCTTATATTGTAGTTATCTTCTCTGCAAGGGGACATAAATGTTGTGTCCTTAGAGCATTGATAGATCGACATGTTTAGTTGCAAAGTTTTGTATTATCATCATTGTAATCAATCCAATTCTATTCCTCTTGGCCAGTATTTGCCTTATCAGTATGATTCAACACATGCAACGTGTTTTCCTAGTGATTTTGGGTTCAAAGAAGATTAGCAAAAATACCGGTTGATCCATACAAATGCAAGAGAATAACATTAGTAAGATGACTATTGCTATAGCCCACAATTTGTGAAACTTTATTGAGAAATTTCATTTTGGGAAGCATAAATAACAATCACGTGTTTTTCCTTGCATTTCGCTGTGATACGGAAACATGCCCAAACATAAATGTAAGATTCGCAGGGGCGTCACAAAATTTAAGGCAATTGAGGGAGGTGTAATTATTTTTGCTTCAGTTGTCAATAATGGACCTACTCCATCCTCTTTTGAAAACAGAATACCCTATATGCCTTTGGTTGGTGCTAACGATATGGACAAACAACTCTTGGTTGCTTGTCATACTTGGCAAGCTCGAGACTTACACAAGTGTCTCATTTGATAAGGCTGGAGTTGTTGGAAAAGCAATTAGATCTTAAATTGTAGCTATCTTATGTGCAATGTGAACGCCGAATGGTATATGTTATTTGATTTAGAGGGATAATTATTACTTTTGTAGTTGATGTTGATAAGGGGTGTGATTGATTTTGTAAGTGTAGGAATATAGATGAAGCATTACATTTAAATGTTGTATCTCTACATTTTCTTGTAGATTGAAAATTTCGTAAACAGATGAAGGGTTGTAGCGATTCACAAACATGGTAAACGTACTGTGATACCCACATTCATGAAAAATTCCACAAAGAAGTATAGGCTAACGGGCATATGTCAAAGGGTTGCTAGGAAATTATTTTGCTAATTGTTTTGACAAAAATGATGTTTCCTGATGTTGAATGTGGGAAGCCTTTGCAGACTAATTCAATTACCATGCAATGTATAGTTGTTTCCATCTAAAACTTTGTAAATAATATCACTTTTTCATGGATTGAATTGTTTAAAGCAGATTAGACCTCATTTTTGCACTATTTAAATGAAGTGGTTCATCTATATTTTTGTGTTGTTTTTAGTTGTTCTTCGTGTTCCTGATAGAGTGCCTTAATAGATTCATTTACCTTGCAGTGTTTAAAAAAAAAACTTCAATGGTTACATATATAGACATTTCAGGCAATAAGTTTCACGGTGCACATTCCATACTGCAAGTAATGGAAGTTGGGTAGGATTGAAACATTTGAATCTATGAAGAACTGCCATAGAGGGTCTTATTCTAGATCTGAAATGGAAAATTCGAAATATCTCATTGACCTGGAGCTTTCGTCAAATTTCTTAACTGGTCCACTACCGAAACTCCTCATATCGAAACTTCAAGTGCTTTGTTATCTGAATCTATCTTTCAACAAAGTCATGGGAGAAATTACGCCCTAAAAGAGGGGGTTTTCACTAATGCCACGGCTATTGTTTTGGACTTAATGGAAATGCTGGCCTCTGTGGACCACAGGAAATTATTGTTACCTGAATGTCTCAAGTCAAAGAATGTGCTTCACATTTCAAAAAAATGATAGTGGCAGTTGTTAGTGTTAGTGATTTTGTGAATGTTCTTTACTTTTGGTTTTCTTGTGGAGATGGACTTCATAAGTAGAGGATATACCACTAGCTATTCTACAAAGGAAATTGAGCACCTCAAAATTTTGTAGCGGATGCATCTTTTTAATGTAATTGAATGGATTTAAATGAGAAAAAATCATTGTTGTTAAGGGGTAGGCAACGTTGGAAGCAATGTATAGAGGAGATTTGAGAGATGATAGAGTATGCTGATGTGACATTGATGGAATTTCAGAGAAAATATTTAGAACCTTGTTAATACAGATTGTGACTGAGCCACTTAGTTGAGAAATTCTTGAGGATGTGGGAAGTAGCATTATCAAATATGATATTGATTAATACCTTGCATTATAGTTTCTGATAGAGGACATCCTTGCATTATATTTTTAATAGAGCTCAAAATGAAAATCTTGTGAATGTCACTTGCTCTCATTAAGGTTTTCCCATGTGTTGGATCTTCCTAGGAAAGGGCAAGCTCAAATACCCTGTTCAATTCTCATAATATTTAGACAACATAAGTTCAAGTTTGTTTACCTAAATCTTGCAATGGGAAACACACAATAAAACAAGAAGAATGAAAAGGGAATACATAAGCTATATTAACTTTAAACCACTGGTAATAGACCCAATATTTAAACACAATAATGTAATTTCATGAAACTCCAAAAAACTCTTCTCATCAATGCATGGCTAGCAATATATTTATTTTTCTAAAATTCATGTTTTTAGCAATATCACCAGTGAATGCGTTGCAGAGATTCAAGTTAGCATTGCATCATATCAACGTACAATTTCCATTTTTAGAAATAGTGTTACCACTGACCAGTGATTGACAGTTTTTTTTTTCTTTACCATTTGTTCTTTAGTGTCCTTGACTTCATAATAACACCACAAAACCTACAAAGATATCACTAAAACCTGGCACATCTCCTCTTTTTCAAAACTTTAATATGAGTTATACTTAGTAAGGTTTTTCTTTTCTTTCTTTAATGCATTTAAATTTTGTTTTATGTGTACATGGTAGAGAGTTTCTTCGAACATAGTCACATTTAGCTCCAAATCTATGATGTGTCAACTAACGGAATCTTTCACGGCATTAAAAGTGATTCAATTTTGCTGCAAATCCAGGTGCCCCATGGCAGAAATGTCTTAAATGGTTAGACATTAAAGTCTTTTACATTAAGATTGTTGATCTCACACTAGAGTGTTTGACAATCCATTACCTGCAAGCTGTCACGGACGCACTTGACTGGAAATGTCTGAGTTAGAAAGCATCAAACATCATAATCTTGTGAGTTTGCATGGAGATTTGCTTTCTCCACATGGAAACCTGTTGTATTATGATTACATGGTAAATGGAATTCTATGGGACATCCTACACAGTGAGTACAATGATTATGTTATGAATAAGAAAGGAAGAGTCAAGACTACTATCACTCAACAAAAACAATTCGTCGTAAATACTACCCTCTACTTTGATAGCACCTCCACTACTACTTTATTCAAATTCTTGTATCCAAAGTGATATCAAATGTATTCATGTTTAGTGCGGAAAAAATTGGCCACAAAAAGCTACCACTCATGATATAAAATTTGCACATGTACGAAAGTCTTCATGTAATGTGTTTAGTTCAAATAAAATAGTCAACAAAACACTACCACTCATGATATGAGATTTGCAAATGTATATGTACGAATTTGTAACAAGTTTGAAATGTAGAGATGGAACCTTTAAATGAAGTGGTTCATCTATATATCTACACTTACAAAATCAATCACACCCATTATCAACATCAACTACAAAAGTAATAACTATCCCTTTAAAACAAATAATATATATCGTTTGGTGTTCACATTGCATTGTACACATGCGATTGCTAGTATTTTATTAATAATATATTAAGATAGGTTTAAATTTTAATTTCAAAATTTCTATTTTTAACCATGATTATATTAATTGTCATAAATCTCACAAATTCATATTCTGTAGTGAAAATTTAATTTGACAAAAAAACTATATATATATTCAAAAGTCATGAAACTGATATTTTGAAAAGTAGGTTGTATTTTGATATATTTGAGAAAATGACTAAAATGATTGCAATGCAAAGCAAAATCCAGCACTATGGCCGATACGTACTTTTGTGTCTTAATAACCACCTTTTCATGTTGCTCATGTATTAGCTGCTTTGATTTCGTACAAAACTAAGTAACATACAAACTGAGGTGACTGCACGCGCACCAAGGCAGCCACTCTTTGAATTAAAGCTTGTCATGCATAGTTTTATTGACTTGGATTAAGATGCCATTGCCCAGGCCCCAAACACCATTACAAACCTTTTCAGTTATTTGTATTTCAACCACCTTGTCTTTCTTTGCGCCGTACAATAAAACTGGTAAATGTTTTAGTCGGACTCGAACACTCTCTTTAAAGGTTTATACTAAGATCCAAGTAATTATTTGGTCTGAATTAATGAGAAGAAGCCAAATCCACGTTTGGTCCGAAAAGGGGTCATGTTGTTGAAAACGTAGACGCCATGATGACAATTTCATCCCAGATTTTCATCATATCTGGATGCGCAAACATCTGGCTGTGGCAACGTGCGTCAATTCCCTGCTTAAACGCTGGCATGACGCGGCCACAGACTGAGAATCTATGAAAGATTTATTTGTGAAAGCATTGGCCTACATCTGCTACGGGTATTGACCTTCTCTGTGTGGTGAAAATGGGAGGATTCAGGCGTCTCTATGTTAAATGGTTTAGCGTACTCAAGTCAATTTCGCGTTAACAACCAATGTTGTGGAGTGAGGACCATGTCCACCTTTTTGTCTCTTTTTTCTGTCGATTAAGATTCAGGGAGATCCGCTGACCACCACCATCTCTCACCTTCAACAAGCTATTTCTATATGTATTTCTTTTCTTCTCTTCTCAGCACAACTCTTGTAAATAAGAATTATGTTTATCTGGAGATCGCAGTTTTTTTTCTCAACTGAAAATCCACTTTGCTTCTCTAAACTCTCTTGGTGAATTGCTGAATTCCAAAATTTAGATTGTATGAGAATCCTTCGATCAATTATTTCTGTGAACATACAAAGGAGAAACACCGCATCACAAGAAATTGATGCAAATCTAGTCCGGCGTGTGGGTTCTCAGACATGTTTGTGGGCGGAAATGATTGTTGGGGTTTTGACACAGGACTTGGCGACTTGATATTTTTATCAAAGTGAAGCATTACAAAAATCCAGATTTGGGTACCTATGCTTTGTAAATATGTTTGCTTTAATTAGGTATACACCGACATATTGACTGCTGCCTCTGTCTTTCTCAATTAATCTCTTTTACCCCGAGTAAAAAACATTAAAGAAAATGAAGAAGCGAAGACTTTTCATTTTATATTAACTAGTTCCTTGAATTGGTTGCTTATCTTTGCGCCGGCCGGATGTCCATCCAGTGCCTTGATAATTAATCGTAGTCGTAAAATTCGTGTAATAAAGGTCGGTATTCAGTCTTAACGTTTCGAATCTTATTAAAAATCTACAAAAGCTAATATGCATCCTAATCAATAATTCTATAACCCTATTTATAACTAAATATTAAATAATATTATTAATTCTTGTATTAGAATTATTAATTTAATAAATTATTAAGATCTTGTATTAAATATTTACTTATATTTTAAAATACTAAAACATTTATTATATTTATTCAAACCAATGTCCGTACCAGTTTTCCACACCTCCGAATTCAATCCTATATAGAAATTCTACCCCATAATATATATATATGTTGTACCCTCAATTTCTGTCACGTCTGTGACAGGACACCAAATTTAGATTCACTTGGCCAGCTGGAAAAATTCTCATCATCAAGACTGAATGAACAAATATTTGTGGTTAAGTAGCTTAATCTTGGTTCATAATCTCTTATTTAGAATTAAATAAATTGGTTTTTAAGCGGTCAAAGAAATTGTACACCCCTGGCCATATCACGAATTATTACCAGTTTGAATTTTCAAGGGAGATACATGGAATTTGGAAGGCCTTCAAACAAATCCAACAAATTTATCACAAAAGTTGACATTAGATTATATGTTGTTCTTTTTATTAAAATGTGATTATCATTTTTTATATAGATTTATATGTAAATTATAATTATATTTTTCATATATAATATATACATTAAAAAATTAAATTAAAATAAAATTGTTGGTATAAATAAATTTTATTTTGTATTTTTGAAGAATAGTATTAAAAAGTTTGCTTATTACCCAAAAATCTGTTTGACCATGACATCAATTTAACCCCATTGGACTAAACACAAAAGAGAAAACCTAAAACTAAATTACAAAGAAGAATGAAATTTTTTTAAAAAGTAATAAAGGAGTATTCAATCACGAAGTTGAAGATCATCAACCCATGAAATTAGGAATGAACATTTCAACCTATTCATAGGAAGGATCTAATTTACATATGTCTTGTAGGCGAAAGACATTAGTTGCTAAGAAATCCTATGTTCATACGACCCGATAAAATTATGAAGGAGTATGGAGAGGACTCCAAAAAAGAACATGTCACATAATAATCTTCGACCTCGAGTCACACACACACACACACACACACACACACACACACACACACACACACACACACACACACACACACACACACACACATCGAGAGAGAGGGAGAGGGAGTTTGAGGAGACCATAACTTTGAAGGCCATGTCAGTCTTCATGGAATGTTAGGCCCACAACATTTTCAAGATCAATTAGAAAGGGTAATTCTAATGATGATACACTGAATGAATTAGAAAGTAAATGCTTCTCCACCAATAGTTACATTCCAACCATGTCTTTGACGCGATGGCTAATTCAATAGGTATCTAGTTGAAACACATTCAATTCATCATGGAAATCACCTTTCAAACTATGCCAGCCTCCACTGTCATTATGCATTGTGTGCCAATACCAAATTCACTTCCAACCATTCATTGCTACATGTGTTATCCATTTGACAGTATGATTATTTAGGAGATACAGAATATGAATATTAAAATACCCCTTTTATATGTACAACGGTTGAAGATAAAATAAAATCAATTTGTTCATTCGAATCGCCAAGTGGGTCATAAGATAACATGTTTCCATAGTTAAATTAATCTTTTCTAATATAAATGCAAAGAGGGAGAATTCAAAAGCAATACTGAGGATAGACAATTGTATATTCAAACTCAAATTGGAAAGTTGTTTGATGGTGCATGTTCTTGTTGCACTTTTGTTCACACAAACTCTTTGACATTATGTTATTTTGTAGATCTCATTTAATACACTAT
Organism: Taxus chinensis; assembly: GCA_019776745.2. Lineage (NCBI taxonomy): Eukaryota > Viridiplantae > Streptophyta > Pinopsida > Cupressales > Taxaceae > Taxus > Taxus chinensis. Next base: position 108,053 of record JAHRHJ020003629.1, on the reverse strand, counting down.
CTCATATACAAGTTTTACATTAAAGGAAGGAAATTGATCAACCATTAGACGAAAGAATCTGCCTTTGACGGTGTAATAAATCTATAATTGAGGGAGGACAAGGTTTGAACTGATAGATGTATTAGAGGAAACCCCTACGGTTACCTTCAACCCAAAAAAGAATAAGTTGAAATTGAATAATCCTAGTGTTGGCAAATTGAATAAAGGACTTAAGTTTTAGATGCACTTTTCAAATTCAATTATTGTATCAAATGACTAGGGGTTTCAAGGGACCTAATCAAATAGAAGGATGCATGTACAACCACTAGTTTTCGAGGATTGCAGTTTTTTTTTTTAAGAGTTTTACCTAAGTTTCACGAATTATGTTAATATTTAGTAACTTCTTAAAATATAAGAGTTTTTTCATGCATTGTCTTATTGTGTAGTCAAAAAATCACGTGTTGTTATTGAATTTATACCAATGTATGTTATTTTATATATGGATTATTGCGTAATAACAATACATTCACTAGATGATACTTCTTTTAGTTCAATTATTAGTATCATTGATTAATAGGTCATGTTGTCCTAATAGTTTTGGGCATCTTGCAAGGTGTCTTAGGTTTCGTAATTTTCTTATTGTTGTCTTTAGGTCTTGCTGGGGTGCCTTCCGTGATTTTAGGTGCCCGTGTTGTAATGTGATGTAGTAAATTGGTCTTAATTTATTAGTTTGAGTTCGGTCTTGCATGCATTACCCCGTTTCAAATTACCCCTAGGTCATAGTTGGCATTTCGGGTCACTAGTGTCAAAATTTGAATAAGAGATCCCTATATAAACATAATGATACTCACTACATTATGGGTGGATATCTTACTATCAATGGCAGTTATCTACTAAGGCAAGGGACTGTATTTTTGAATCTTCTACATTTTCATCACACAAGCATAGGGGGAAAGGGTTGTATTCACTTTCTATTCCATCCAATCATTTGCATCTTTACATCTAGTTATTGCCCCCTACTTTTTCGCGTCATTGGCGCTATAGCATTACCTAGGCACAAAATTCCACACACACACACATAAACTACATTGGGTCTGAATGTAGTGCAACGCTCAGTCGTAAGACCATTAGTTTTGTAGCTGAGGTAAGTCTGACCTATTCATATGTATTTTATTTTTTAGGAATTGATTCTTTGAATAGGGTTTTGTAGGTAGATCTTCATATGACATTTACAATGACATAGGCAACACCTATGTGACAGGAACGAAGGTGTTGCAGAGACATTGTGACACTGTTGAACTTGAGTTTCAATCTTGTATGTAGTTTATAGCGCCCATATTACAGACAAGGGCACCCCAGTATCCTCTTAGGTTCCTTAGTACAGGAAAATATCTAGCTTCTACCCTTCCCAAGGCCATTTAGTCACAACTTGCTCAGTTTGGTCTTCTACTTACAGAGAGAGAGGATAATTATATTAACCTTTTTTGATAACATACATTCTAGTAAACCCAATGTGAATCTTACCCCAATTTTATTGGATCATCTTCATATTTAATTTTATTTATCATCACATACTCTTCATTGTTAGATATGTGACAAAAAAAAATGAAAATTTGGATACTTTTACAGTGCAGTTTGTATCTCATTATTATCGCAAGAGGATCAAGGGGAGACGATATGTTATGGAACCCCCCTGGTGAGGGTTCAAGGGAAGAGTCTCTGAAACAAAAACTAAATCTACTCAATCCCTTGTTTCTAGAAAGACGAATTCCACATAATTCTATTTTTAGGAAGAAAATTTCTAATGGCATTTTTCCACTCTATTTTTAAGAGGAATTTTAATTGTACTTCACTAATTAAGTGTATTTATTTTTCTGGAGATACAAAGTATCTCATAACGAGTTCACATGTAATTTGTTCATTTTGAGTTAATAAAAGCTTTATTTATTGCATCGTGGATGTTTCCCGAAACACTCAACTGAGGTTTTACCACAAAATTCTAGTGTTCTTCTCTTGCATGTTTGGTATTTTGTATATTTCTTTTCTCTTTATCTCTATAAACCATTGTTTAGTTATTCAAATTTCTGCTTATTCATTGTTGTAAGTTTTGTGGTTTCCTAACATTCATCACCAATACATTCTATTGAACCTAATGCAAATTTTACCCCGCCATTGATTGGGTCATTTGTATACTTCATGTAATTATCTTTACGTCATCTTCACCGTTATTGCATATTTTTGAACCTACCGTGAATATTACATGGCACTTTTTATTTGGTTGGCTTTAGATATCATTTCATTTCTCATAAATTTGTTTTCATTTCATTACATTATAGATTCTTAGTGTTGTTGATTTCCAAACACACTTTGTTTGTCAAAATTTTATTTAGCTTCTAATATTTGTCATCACTTCTTATCATGTCACCCTTTAGGGGTTTTAAAGTGAGCCTCAACCCATTGAGATTTTGTATGGATTTTTCCTTTATCTCTTGCTTTACCACCATTGATAGAAACACCTCATTGTGTTATTGTTCCTAGTATCAACCAACAATCTAGTATAATGTGGTCAATGATCCACAAGATGACCTTCCCTTATTTGATGGGTATTCAATTGAAGATCCATAAAATGATCTTCCCATATTTTCAATGAAAGATCCAAACGACGAAGTTCTCTTCTTTGATAGAAATCCACAAGATTACCTTTTCATCTTTGATGAATATCTAAATAACAATAGTCCAAACTTTGATGAAGATCCACAAGATGATCTTCACATCTTCAACAAAGATCCAAATAATGATCTTCCAATATCTGATGAAGATTGACAAGATGGTCTTCTCACCCATTTTTCATGATCTATTACAATTTGAATATGTCATATTTTATTGTGATACTATGACCAATTTTACATCTTTAAACTTTCTAGCCTGCAATTTATTTTAAAACAATTGGTTAATTCAATTAAATGTAAAATGTACATCCCAAAATAAATTCAAAAAACCATAAATAATTCACTACATGAGTTAATCAAACAAAATCAATTATAGCCAATAAAAAAATTTAACGTGAATTATACCAATTAATTAAAAAAATTCAAATTCATTAGCCACCATTATAAATTAAAGGTTGATGGTGTACAAACAAATTTTCTCCCTACTTACAAAACTTCAAATATCACGTGGACATTAAAATAATAGATTTCATACAAATTCATAAAGTAAAGTAACATATTGATCATAAATACATGGATCTCGAACTTGCCATCACTTACAATTTTCCATTAGCTCATATTCCTTCACACTTTAGGGAATCTGTATGATGGGAAAAGATAAGTTCCCAGTTGGGTTTTGAAATGTAGCTATCTAATCTAAGCCTAGAAATACAATTTAAATACTAAAGGTTCTCAAGGAGTATTAGTGTCATAATTATAGAGGATATTGATCCTAACCCTAAAACAATTATAGGTTTCCAAGGCCTAGACCTACGATATTAAAGAAAGACATCCTACTAAGATTTAAAATAAAAATAGACCATGTGATGGATAAATATAAGGGATGTAATGTAATAAGATAATGCAATAGAGAAAAACAAACATACATATACTCTAGTCTATAGCAATGAATTACCAATCAACAACATACAAATGCAAAGTAAGAGACTAAGAAGAGTTATAAATACTTATCTATAGTGTGTGTGAGAGTGTTAATGCATAATCCCCCAAAGACATCATCATCAAGAGAGAATCACTATGAGTGAAGAGGGAAAAAGCTCAACAAGAAGACCTCTAATCTTTACACACTATGATGACCTAAATACAAACAAATAAGCTCTAAATCCTCTAGTCCAAAAAATTGTGAAATAGTGTAAAAATATGTTAAACAAAAAATTTGTGGGGGTATATACTTGACACCACTACCATAGGTGATGGTGTCAAATATGGAAAAACTAAATCCAACACCATCACTCATAAGCAATGGTGTCAGTGTTAGAAGTCGAAACCCCAAGAATAATTTGGAGTGAGAACCATATGTGATAATCGGCTCTTACTTTCCATTGCTCCCTAACTCTTTTTCACAAAACCCAACTCACAAACTTGTAGATTAGACCCCAATTTGCATGAATATATTCACAACACGGTGCTCGATTAAACAAGATTATTTTATTTGCATGAGAAAGAGCATGGTATTAATTAACATTGGAACAACAAATAAACCGGAAAATATGTCTTAGCCACTGTTATCCAAAAATAAATAAAAGGAGCTCTACATAATAGGCAGGCGCAAAATAGGATCATAAGTCATTTAGCACAGACACAATTTTCTTATTCTATACCTATCATTTCAGCAACTTATTTCTTGGACATGACATCGTTTTTCCTATGGGTCTCTCGAATTCGTTTAAATTAACAGTTACAGGCCATATTTCACATATTCATGCTTATCTCTGCCACAATCTACGACGCCATTCCGTAACCGAAGACATGGATGATCCTTCTCCTGAAATATCAACGAAAGCAGTCTTTTTCCTACGGAAGCTTCCAATTCCTGGCAGTCTCGACTCATCTGTATAATAAAATTAAAAAGGCTGTTTGATCACAGTTCTAAGCAATATATTAGTTACAAGTCTATTAGAACTATCAGTACATACCTGCACAGGTAAATTTTCATTGAAAGGATTTTTCAAACGCCTGGTCTTTTGAAATGGCAATTCGCATGCCTACACAGACAAGGAAAATTTTAGCAGCGCCTCGAGACTGTTAAGCTTATTAACTTAGAACTAAGTGACAGAAAGTCGGTTATTGAACCAGATAGCAAAATAGGAGATTAAAAGACTTTAAATGCTTCTGGCAGAGCGCGTATGCAAGAAGGAAGCTGCTGTTTTGCATGCACATGAAAAGGAAAAAAAAGTTGTTACATATTTCGATTCTTACATCTCTCATAATTGGTGGAGTGACCGCTAGTTTTGGTATGTTGGTTAGATTGTGGAACCTAATGTATACATTGTATTTGCAGGTAGAAGAGTAATTGAAGAGACATTAAATCAGATAGTAGATGAAGAATCTCAAACTACTGATTCTTTATTTGATTTTGGAATGTTTGATGTCATGGTTCCATGAGCTATTTTAAAAAAGGTTTTGAGTGAGATAATTAAAATTAGAACTTTTGGCAAAAAAAAAAAACTTGTAAGTTCATAATGGTCAAATTGACACTTGTTACTGGTAGTATTTTCAAAACAATATTAAGTGATGGTTTTTAAATATGAGAAAAACACTATCTATTAAAAAAATACCAAAAAACTATAATGTAATTAATTTTACAAGACTGCTGAAAACCTTCTAAATAATATTGAAAAAATGAAAATCTTTTTAATTGCTCACTATTCAATCTTAGAGGTATTTATAATTTAAACATTTATAGTATAAAATAATAATTAATAACATAAATTTTCTAAATCTCCATTTTAATATTTTACCACTAAAAAAACAAAATTGTATATAATTAAAAAGAAAACAAATTAAAATTAAAAGATTTTTCCGTATTTAATAATCATGGTTACCTTTATCCATTGAACAAGAAAGCTTTTTCCATATTTTCTTGGAAATCCATTTCTTCCCCTCCATTCGACCTCTTCCCGACCTGGAACAACTCCAACAAAAGACTTCATCTTTGCACAACCCTGCATTGTGATTTATTTCCTTCACACAGCTATTAAAATTGAAGGGCACACAAACAGTTGAATTGTATAAAATCATATTAAAATGGAAACTTTAATTGGAAGAATGAGGAAAGTCAGCCATGCCTAGTCATATTTGTGTATCGTATGTATTAATTACACTTAAGAGGTGCATTATATTGGTATTTTTAGCATCATGCAATCAATTAATCATTATGTTTGGTAGAGGGTAACTTATATTATGTCATCATCTTATCTTATTGACATAAATATGATTATATATTAGGATTTATATGTTTCCTTGAACTAAGCTAACTAACTAATGTAGGATTTTTTTAATATTGAATGAAGATTTTTAGGGTCATAGAAGCAATTCCAAGATGTAGTAGTAAAGACACATATCAGACTTTGTGTAGTAAGACATGTATTTTAAGGTAATTGTACATAACACTTTTTTAGATTATGAAATTGTAGAGGAGGAAATAGGAAAGCCTAGCTTGTTAGGAATCCACACACTCTACAACAACAAATAAGCAACAAATGAGCAGAAACATTCAATATCAAACAACAATTCGTAGAGAGATAAAAGAAATCTAAAGAATACAAGAGAGTAAAAAAAAATCTAAAGAATACAAAACATGCAAGAGTCGAAACACCTATTTATGTCGTAAAACCCAGTTGAGTGCTTAAGAAACATCCACAATGCAAAATATCAAACTTTTATTAACTTAAGACAAATAGATTACATGTTAACTCATTTTAAGTTACTTTGGCTCTCTCTACACGAACGCGTGCGTACAAACACACACACACACACACACACACACACACACACACACACACACACACACACACACACACAAATATATGTTTTGCATCCTCATGCTAAAACTAAAGTGAAAAATTGACATTAGGATTTTTCTTCTTATAAGAGTTTATCTTTCTAGAAAGAGGGGTTTGACTCTTTTATTCTAAACCCCTCATGAGAGTAGTAACCCTCCTCCCCCCCCCCCATCAAGAAGTAGTAACTACCGCCCTCCTCCCCACCCCCCATCAAGAAGTGAGTTACAAACCGTGCACCACAAAAAAGTTCAACATTTAACTTTGTTGTATATTCATAAAACAACCAAATTAACGTTATTAATATAAAGATCATAATATATTAAGATTTATTAATTTACAACCAAAAAAAATCTTAATTGAATTAAAAAACTTTGAAGTACAACAAAGATATCTAAAAGTCAATTACTATTATAAACACTTTTAAATATTATTTTAAAGAGTATTATCACAAAAAACTTAAAAGATTAATTTGGTTAAGATGTTCAAATAATATGACAAAAAAACTTTTAATTGCATTTATTCACATTCAATAAATGTTAAAAGGTAAACAAATATTTAGGAAAAGAAAATATTAGGCTATTACTATTGAAATTTAAGCTATTTTTTCTTGATCCAATTAAAAAACAAACTGATTATTAAAATAGGGGACACATAATTGCAAATTATGCTCCAATAACCTTTCATGTGGGTTACCTGAATACCATGGGTGTAGTTGACAGAGAATATAAGCAGAACATTATGACATGCTCCATATGCTTCATTCAGAATGTCTTCGTTTCTGGGCACAGTTGCCCACACTCCTCGCTCAATTGATAGTTGCAGGTTTTTCAGATTTTCGCTCTTTATCATAAAATATCTGACGGGAAACCAGGTAAGCAAAATATGATGAAATGAAATCAAAGCATTAACTCAGGGGAGAACACTAACAGAGCCAAAACATTAACCTTGATGTGCCCTGATCAGCATTAAAATAAAAATTACAGTTTTGAATCTGTACTGCATTCTCAGCCTGCCGTTCTCTGCTTTCTTCCAACTGTGTCAGCCGCTTGAAAACTTCCTCCACAGAAGGCGGTGGGCCGGGAAGCTTTTTATGCTTCCACGGACAACATTTTCCTCGCGGACAAAACCCCAGGCTATACCTTCACTCACAAAATCACATCTTCCTTCCGTCATTTACAGTAAGTTTTTGCGGGTATTAACAGAAAAAAAACAAAACAAATTTGACTGGCATTACTTACGAAATGCATTCCTTCACTTGGAGCTTATCTTTATAAATGCAATTCTGATTTCCGAGTTCTCCATACTTGGGGCGAATTGACATTTTGAACCTCTGAAAAACATGAAGAAAATGGCGTGTTGATTTTCCCCAAACTTTCTTAAAGCGAATTTAGACGAAATAAAATTTAGAATTTGGAGGTGGCACGTGGCAGATATTGATGATTAATTATTATTAGTTGGATTTATTTGCAATTATTAAACTTCAAAATTAGTGGCGTTTTAGAGTTCTTGTTGTTTTACACGGATACAAATTAAAATTAAATGTATGATAAGCACGTATTTGAGATTGCGAAATCACCGTCACAGTTAATCCACGAGATTCGGAGAAAACAATTATTAAAGTGGCAACTCCTTAACTAACCATTATTACGAATAGGTCTCCTAGGGATACGAACCTTTTTGCCCTTAATTTTTATGTTCTAGAATCTATACTAACCATTATTAGTTCCTGCCCCATACTAGGTATATTCATGTATGATGTAACATTCTTTAAAATTCTAACATACTTCTAAAGTTCTAGAGAAGGAAAAAAACGATTTGACCACAACATTAATAATCCAATTAATTAAAATATGTACATATCAGCTGGAGTCATTCAAGTTCATGACCATCATTAATTTTATGAAATTAATACTAAAAATTATAAGTTATTTATAATAATTACCAACAATACAATTATTTTTCTAATTGTCTATATTTTTTTCTTGTATGCCTCACAAATGTAAGTAATGGTGGGATCCTCACCTTGAATAATATGTATAGTTCTTACCTAATGCTTAAGAACATAAAACTTGCCAAGTGTAATTTTATTTACATATTTTGTTTTTGTGAGTCTTCAAATCTTCATTTATTTTAGCCCACCATTTACAATCTACAAAAGCATAAACTAGTTGTTTGAATATATATATATATACACTGAGAGAGATCAATGTGGATATATCTTTATTGGAATTCTCATATAAGTTAGAGAGGCACCTCAAAATTGATATCTCTAGATTTCTTATATATATATAAATTTAATAATAGAGAAAATGGTTTAATACTAGAAGGTTGCTTATATTTTTCAATATTTAAAGAATTAAATTAAACATAATCATGTATAGATATTAACATGTATATTTTTATTTTAAATGATTCTGATTAATAGAAAATCATAAGTCGCTACCTAAATATGAAATAATCAAGGTTGTCGTCGACATGCCTCTGAACAGTCTAATTGTTTATTTAGTACTTAGGCTACTATTTGGAATTTATTTGTTGTTTCAATTAAATCAGCTTGTAATGAACACTGATCCTAGATTTCTATTCTTCTTTTCAATAAGTAATTCTATTTCTGCATATTTATTATGCTACTTATCTAGATACAACATAGATTCTCTATAAATAAAATTAACCAAAATGTTAATGACATCTACAATAGGAATCTAACACTATCTTGGAGCAAAGATTTTTGTCCCACTATATAAATATAAATATAAATGTATGAAATATTTTTTTTGTCTAATCTATATAGGTCTGCATCGTGCTACTATGGAATAACTATATATATTCATGTACATCACGCATCAAATATTATTCTAATTCCTTGAATGGTTTTAAAAAGTTGTTAGATATTTTTGAGTGGGACCCGCAATACATCCTATGTAACTACTCTCAGTGTAATTGAAGGAATAAATTACAACAACATTTATGGAACACTCGGTTGGAACCCTGTAATTGCTATTTACTTTTCAAATCTGACATGTTTAAAACTTCAATAAAATGGATTATAAAAACATTGCATACAATTCTTTCTTTGGATTGGATTTCTCAGTCTGTTTTTCAATTGATCACAATTTCGTTGCAATCCACTTGACTTTGGAATTAAAAAGGAAAAGCTTTATCTATTGATGTTTCTCCTTTTCCTTATACTTCTTCAACTAAGATTGCATATTAGCACATTTTCATATGTTTTTGGCATGAAAGGCCACAGTTCGAGGTTTTAAAAGAACCTTTCATTGTTAATAATCCCAGTTTTCATATTTATGTTGTATAGTAGGGTCTTGAATTGCTGCATCTCAGTGTTTCACACTAAATTGGAACTCACAAACCAGGATCATATATGTAAACAAAAAGACCCGAGTAGACTTATTGACATTTCATCAAATAGGAAACCATTGAGACTAATCCTAGAAAGCTAAAGAAAAAATCTGAACACCAAATCATTGAACATGATTCAAGAAGAGTAGGGGCCTCATAGTGGGTCTATCCCTCTTGTTATTTTGTCCCATAATTCTTGAGTGCTTAAAAACAATAAAAAAGTTTGTAATGAGTCTGAAGTATCAGGTGATTTTAATTGATTTTGCGATGGACCTGCTACTAAGTCCCCCAAGGAGTGTTGCACAATATCTACCATGATGATATTTCCTTGACCTCATTTACCCACATCTGATGATGTCATGATCTCTCATAGCAAGATGACAATGGTAACATAATGTAATCCCACCACCTTGGAGCTCACCCCTACTTCATGTAGAAGTTGATATGTAAAATGGCCAAACCATTATCAAATCCCAAATGACCAGACATTTGGGTATCAACATATTCCCCATCTAATCCTAAGTATATGGAATGCTTCTAATTAAAGCAATTGATATAATTGATTGTATAACAAGATAAAATATTTTCTTGTCCACTGATCTCAATTATGTATGCATGTCTTAGTTATGAAAAAAAATAAATTTACATCCTCAAGCACCACAAACTAAAATTTTCATCAATACCAATCTCAAACAAGGTAATGCATATAATGGTGAAAACTCAATCAAAATGGATAAACCGGAGTAAATTATCATATCTGACCTCCACTTATCTTTTAATCACTTACTTTTGATGTGTGCATGCTTAATAGTTTTGTGTACAGATATAAGTGTGACGGTATGGAGTCCCATCATCAAAACATACCCGTATATCCTTACTTGCCACCTTAGGGTTGGCACTTCTTGATATCTACATCTAATTAGATTCTTTCACATCTGTATTGGCTTCGACTATACCCACCTCTTTATAAAAATATAAATGTCATTGTTTATCACTCTCTTAGAGAGATAGGAGCACCATGGAATAAGCTATATGGGAGGTGAAACACACCTGTAATATACATTTAGATCTATGAGGTGTTAGTTAATCTTGATGAGGCTATGTCATACTACCGACATGAGCATAAATGTCCATATATTTCCTGCTCACATATCATTTATCTAAATTAGGCATGGATACATTACCAGGTGGGATTACATCTTACCCTATTTCTCTAAGTCTCTGAAATCATAGGGTCACCATATGAAAGATCACTAAAGACAATTAATAAGTATTGTAGCTCAAATTCTACAAGGATTATGACATGATTTCTCTTAGCATGAATACATATTTGGATAACATTGTGACCATCACTCTCTCTATTCATTGCTTGAGTACTCAACTAAAAGTTATGAGTCCAATTAACATCTCATATTATATCCAAACCTGTATTTATCATCAACGATTGACAGAAACATATACACATCATCCAATTTATTGAAATTACCACTCCTCCATCCAATCTATTCCAAGGCTGATCTTGAGTTGCAGAACCCCTCATTCAGTATAATGTGTACCTAGAATCCCTCTTTTTACACTTAAGAAGGACACCTATTATAAAAAACCATTATGACCAGATCTCCCACATCATCATCTGATCCCTCCCACATATTTTTAAGATACCAAAACTGGAGAGCACTATAGATTAGGGGCATCAATAGGTATAACCTCCTAATCACGATTTGAGGAGTAATAAACATTTCTTCACCACTCATGAAGAGGGGGGAATCATGTTATAGTAGGTATTTACCTTATCCCCTGTTCTACCACAGACATCATCTTCATATCCACCATTCATTATATCATTATCCTCACCCTCCAAGGGTACTCCTATCACCAACCAAATCCAACAATTTTGACACCCTTCCATAGGGGTCCCTTTTGCGGATATCATCTATTTTTAGATATAATTATTTCCTCCTGATCTATGGTATTGAAACCTACATCATCCATCTATACTAGAACCACTTCCTTCTCTCATAAATATATGGACTTAACAACCTCTTTGATGACTAGTTATTTACCTTTATCTTACGGATTCATCTATGTACTTGACTGGTATCTTAGATTGTTATTGTGTTTCCTATATAACCCACTTAGGTCCATTCTGGATATGTAATTTAATTTTAGTTCCATATTAGGGATATATGATATCTAGGTAAGTATAGTTATTGTCCTTGATATATGGTATTGGTATATTTATCCTATGACGAATTCATTTCCTAAATACCATGGTATTGATCGTAGGTGTCTTGATGACTAGTATCTTTCCTTAGTTATTTATGGCTTGATCTATGATCTAGTTGACTAGTTCCTTAGATTGATGGTATCATATCAGGAGATTGCTATTATAAATCCATCTAAAGTCTCATTGTATTTACAAATAAGTTCTACACTAGTAATAATATATGATATTGTTGATTAGCATTCTGGTCATATGGTATGGTCATATGAAGGCTTAAAACTTATGATTCCTTCTAGTAGATGCTTAACTCTAGCCCCTTTAATTTTATAGAGTGTGGTGAAGGTAAGAGCCATCTGAGTTATTCATGACTTGGTACATATCTATGTAGAGCAATATTTGATCGATAACTATGGCATTGAGTGTTGTTTTTTGTAAATGTGCTTCATTGACATTTTGTACTCTTTCGATTAGGAATTATTTACCTTAGCCCCTAGTCATATTGAAATTATAGTCATATTAGGGCTTAAGCTTCCATATTGTAACTAGTGATATCATTATAATGCACTAACCCTCTGGGTGGGATCTTGTTACATTTCTTGGGGGTTTTGTTACATTGCTTGATTCTTGCATTTTTTTGGTGATTTTGTTTTAGGGATGGCCATATAAATATACTTCTACATTATATCATGTTGAGCCATTAGAGCATACACATAATTGACCACACTATGGAAACCAAAAATGGAAACAATAACTTAGAGTAGAAGGGATTATGATATTTTACTTCTTAAGAAAAAGTGCTTTGTTCATGCTTAAGCCAGAATATGAGAAATATTCTGTACCAGTGTAGAAAAATATACTAGTGTATGGGTTTGATAAGAACTTATGTTTCATTTGGAAAAATGTGCACTCTCCTTATAACGCAAATCATGTTGAGAAATTAACATGATTTAATTACGGTAAGGTGGATCATATAAGAGCCATGCAACTGGAAAATTGAGATAACCTCTCTTAATCCTGAAGATTTTCTAATGGGCTTCTAGACTATCTTCATGAAGTCCAACTAGTGTTCACTAGAGAATATGTAGAAACTTTCAGTACTAGATGAAAATTTGATGATTGTATGGGTTTGATAGGAACTTATGTAAGTGATCTTTTATTTCTAGAAAAGTGTGACTCTTTTCAAAATATGGGATTTGGAGGATTTATTAGGTAAGGTGGATCATATGAGAGCCATGCAACTTGAAATTGAGATCACCTCTCTTAATCCTGAAGATTCAAAATTATAGACTATCTTACCAAGAAGCATTAGAAGGGAGTTAAGAAAGATTGTGTTTACTTGATTCTAAAGTTGAGATTCCACACCTTTTTCTCTAGCAGGATGCCTTAGGTGACACCTTCAAAATGCCTCACTTAGAAATTGTGAAAGACTTACACCTTTTCTCACCTTGAGTCTTCCACCTCTCAAAAGGAATTAGTTGCATCTAATCCTAAGGGCAAGGGAAAACTAAACAAGTAAAATAAAATCCACACCTTCTCCATATCAAAGTGCTTCTAAACCAAAAGAAAACAACTCTAAACCCAAGGAGTCTTTGAAATCCAAGAATAAGTCTAGCCATTCATACTCTTTTTGTGGGGGTAGTAATCATGAAGAAAATAGGTGTTATAAGAGAATGAAATCCTTAGAAGATGCGGTCAAGAAACACAAAATTTCTATCTCTACTCCACCTCCTTCTAATCGGCATGGAAAAGGCACTTAATGTTGCATGTGAGATCTTAGTCACCACTTGCAGAAAGTTGGGTTATAGATTCAGGTGCATTCTCATCACATGACTTCTTCCCAAGGAGTCTTTGTTTCTTCCAGGTTTGAGTTCTAATTATCCAAAATTGAGATTGGAGATTCTTCCTTTATTTTTGTTGAGGGAAAAAGTGATATACATAACTTGATGGTGGAAATATCCAAGATGCAACTATATGTTCCTAACATCACCAAAAATTTACTTTCTGTATAAAAATTTGTCATTCTGGTCAAGGGAAAATAGTCAACTTTTACACCACATGGGGTAGAAGTATTTAACTTTTTTTGGGAGCCTCGATTCCACTTTTTGCTCAGGGTATTGTTGATCATAGTGTCTCATACTATATCACTTCTTCCAAGGAGTTTTGATGACACATCTCTATAGGGACAAGTATTGGTTTCTTACTTCCAGATTCAGAGAGTAAGATTTGTTCATGAAAGAGTTAGACATCTCAATTACAAATATTTGAAGGAGTTAAGCACTCATGGTATGGTAGATGGTCTTCCTAGAGTTTCTTGTCTTGAGAGAGTTTGTCATGGTTGTGCATTAGGGAAACAACACCAAGATCCATTTTCCTAAGAAGTTGTCTAAGAGAGCTTCTTCAGCCACTTGAGCTTGTGCATAGTGACTTGATGGTTTTTCCTACCCCATCTTTCAATGGAAGCTAAGTATGCACTTACAGGGGTTATTGATAATTTCTCTATGAGGCGTACTTGGGTTTATTTTCTCAAGTACAAAAGTGATGTTTTTTTCACACTTTAAATATTCAAGGATTTGGTCAAGAAACAATATTCTAGTAGCATAAAGAACCTTTGTACATTGATAATGGGGGGGAGTACTTCAGCAATGAGTTTTCTATCTTGAGGTTTTTGGCCACTCAAGGCATTATTCACCAAGCATTTTGTTCCTCATACTCCACAACAGAATGGCTTAGATAGAAAGGAAGAATAGAACTTTGAAGGAAATGGCTAACTGTATGATGCATTCTAGAGATTTACCTCCTATCTATTAGGAAGAAGCAATTAATTGTGCTAACTACATTCAGAATCACACACCACACAAATCACTTGAACATTTGACTCCATAGGAAGCTCATTCCAACACTAAGTTAGATGTCTCATTTTTTTGAGTCTTTGGAAGTCATGCTTAGGCCTTATGCCAAAGAATAAAAGGAAATATTTGGATAAGAAGAGAAAACCCTTGATCTTTTTAGGGTATTGTGAGGACATGAGAGCTTATCAAACTTTTAGATCCTGATACACATGATGTTCTTTTTTGAAACACATGTTCAATTTGATGAGTGCTTTCTCATCTCATGATTCTTCATCTTCTTCCATGCCTCCTTCTCTTCATCTCATCTTGAGGATCCTTTCTTTGAGGAGATTGATGAGGAGGTTATAGATGTCATTGAGGATCCTATTCCCACTGATGTTGTCACTATGCCTAAGTGGGATCATACTACATTTTCTGAGGCAACACCTTTCATACATGATCTTCCACCCACTAGGAATCATCACACACATTCTATAGGTTCTGGACTTTTGTGTCAGGCAGTTTCTGAGGATCCACGGTCTTTTTCAAAGGCTCATGGGATATAAGAGTGGGATGATGTGATGACAGCTGAGTATTCTTCTTTGATGAAGAATCATACTTGAGATTTGGTATCTCTTCCTAAAGGAAGAAATATGGTTAGTTTTAAGTTGGTATAATGAACCAAATATGCATTTGATGGGTCCATTGACAAGTATAAGGCTCTTCTTGTTGCAAAGGGTTTTTCACAAGTTGAAGGTATTGATTACTCTAAGACTTTTACACCCGTTGCCAAGATGGATTCTATACACCTTGTACTTGTTATTGCTGCATCACAGGGGTGGCCCGTATACCATTAGATGGATGTGAAGAGTGCCTTCTTACATGGAGATCTATTACAAGAGGAAATATACATGGAGTAGCCTAGCTGGATTTTTTCAGGATTCTTCTCTTATTTATAGGCAATCTAAAGGTCTCTCTACAGTCTCAAACAAGATCCTTGCGGGCTTGGTATGAGAAGATGGATTCTTTTCTTCTATTTATTGGTTTTGCTCATTGCCACTTCAATCATACATTGTATCTCCAGCATGTTGGTGAAGATATTGTGATACTTGTCTTGTATGTTGATGATCTGTTACTTACTGGTATCTCTTGTTCCCACATTCAGAGTATTTAGAGGAATCTTTCTACATAGTTTTACATGATGGATCTTGGGCTATTGCATTATTTCCTTAGTTTGCGGATTTCTCAGACATATTCAAGGATTCATTTGAGTTAGCAAAATTACACCCATGATCTTCTTCAGTGCTTTGATATGAATGATTGCAAGCCAAGTCCATCTCCTTTTTAGTCTGGGGTTATTCTTACTTCCACATGTACCACACCACTTTTTGATCCTACATTATATAGGAAGTTGGTTGGGAGTCTCATGTACTTGACCCATACTTGCCCTGATATTTCATTTTTAGCAGGGCTTGTATCTCAGTTTACACATTCTCCTCATAGTAGTCATTGGCAGGCTGTTAAAAGGATTTTTCACTATTTACATAGCACTTCCCACTTTGGCCTACAATAAACTAGGGGTTTCTACTAAGTTTGGTTAGGGTATACAGATTCAGATTGGGTAGGTTCTATTGATGATAGACATTCTACTTCTGGATATCATTTCTGTCTTGGTTATTCTCTAGGTACTTGGGCATGCAAAAAGAAACAGGATTATTTCACTTTCATCTTCAGAGGTAGAGTACAAGGTAGCAAGTTACAGTGAGTCAACAGGATTCTTTGGCTTCGACCAGTTATTGACAGAGTTTGGATTCCCACAGGATTCACTGGTTATAATTTGGTGTGACAAAAAAACTGCAATTCACATTTATCGTAACGCCAGTTGAGCACCAGCGTATACCAAGCATATTGAGATATACATCCACTTCATTCGGTAACACATTTAGGATGGAGTTCTTTACTTCAAGTACCTTATAAATCAGCACCAGGCTGTTCAGACATCTTTACAAATCCTTTTGCATCACCTCGCTACCTTGAGTTGCATGGCATGCTTGGGATTTCAGAATTTGTTCTTGGGGGGTGTTCATGAGAACATCTTCCGTCTTCTTCCTCTATCTTATCTCTTTCCTTATATAAGGATTCTTTCCTTCTTTTGGTTTGAATATTTCTTCGTGGATATATTGAACATGAGTACGTCATCAGGCCCAGTTTCTGAGGACTCATACTGTGGACAAGTCACTTCTATTTTGGCCCCTAGATTCACTTGAGGGGGAGTGTTAGAGTAGGTATTTACCTTAGCTCATGTTTACCTAGATAGATTTATTTACCTTTATTGTTATTTATCCTCACCCACTTATGTGTGTGTATATTTCTTTTTATTTATTTAGATATTAGGGGGATATTATATAGTTGTTAGGTATAGTTTGGGAATTCCTTGATATATGGTATTGACTAGTTCTTTCCTAGATTCTATGGCTCTTGACTAGATCTTGATGTCTTACGACTATAATCTATGACATTGAATTAGTTCTTAGATTCTGCAATATTCATTTCCTATATAAGCATGGCCCATTCTCATTGTATTTTATTGAGTTCCATAGATAATATATGCTATTGTTGCTCATTTGTTTGCAAAGGTTTATGTAAAGTTATTATGGATAAATTGCTTTCATCTTATTGATCATGGTGTTTGATTATCATCTGGTGTATGTTTAGCTTGGCATGATCTGGTTATCCATTCCTTTTATGATCGTTGGTATGTTTGAAGCTTACATTATTTTCTTTTGGTAAAATTTTGTATATATTCATTTGGATTATACCTGATTTATCCATCTATGATCCCAAACATTCTCAATGAAGCTCTTCATAAATCTTTTTTATGGACTTGGTTTCACTCAATAGAAGCCAACAGGTGAACCAATTTAATATTAGATGGTTTGTAAGGCTATTAGGGATAAAACTAGGGTGATATACAGCCACCAAGAGAGGAATTACCGATCAATTTTTAAGGATCTTGAGAGATAATCAAGTTTTCTCAACCTTTGACATAGGCGTTTGAATAATTCACAATTGTGTCAAACACCATAAAATCAATTCTGAGTTTTTTACAATCAAATAAGAGATTTAGCCTAAAATATACTATGAGTATTGATACTTGTTGCATTTAACAGACATCCTTAGTTTGAGTTGCTATCCCATGAAGTGCATGGAAATGGGGGGCCAAAAGGGGGTCAAAAGTGGACACATTTTTCTTGAAATCAGCAAAACTTGAACTTCATCTAATAATTTGGCATGCATATGCTCAAAATTTGACAAAGTGATAAGAATAAGTACCATAGAGCTCAAAATCTAGTTTCTAAACTACTATTTTTTTTAAATGGTGGAGATTAAGAGGGTCAAATGTGGTGCGCACACAAAGTATGTCTATTTTTGTGTCAAAAAGATAAGAACCTATTGTGTGTGTGCACCCCTTGATTTTTTGAGTTCTATAAATTATTTTTCAAATCCCTTTAGCAAAAAGTTAGCTAATTCCATGTACGAGGTCCCACTAATTTTTCATAATTTTTGGATGAATATATAATTTTTTATTAATTTTCAAAGTGCACACATCCCAAAAATGAAATATTTGTGTGTACACCCCCATAACTTTGAGAAAAATAGTCATTTTTTCTTCTTTATTTTTTTTAATGCGTGTAGAATGGAGTTTAGAAGAGGCATTTTTTTTGAAATTTGGATGAAAAAATCATAAATTGTGTACAAAAACATATGCATATTTTTGACAAGAAAAGAAGGCACTAGTAAAAGAAATTAAGGATGAAAGCCTTAAACTAATCAGATTTTAGAAAGAAGTATATCGTCACCAAGGTAAAACCAAGCTTGACATCGTAGTATAATTTTTTTGGAATATTATGTTATAACGCATGAGATATCGGGGTGTACACGTGAGATTTTGATGTGTTTTTTGTAAAACACAGATTTATTCACGGATTACACAGTCCAAACCTTAGGTTTGGATATCCAAGGAAAATCCAAGCCTATGGATTGGGAATTTCAAATCCAAAAAAGGTGAAACACGCTCGTGTTATAACGTGCGCGTTCTTGTTTTCTATGTGGTATATGTCGTATTGGGAGGGATATATTTACTAAAATAAATGGTTTTGGTAGGAAATAATAAATCTATAAAGTTTAATATTAATATTTATAATTTATTATTTCTTATACTTTAAATTTATTTTAGTAAATATAAGAAATTAGGGTCACTCTGCACCTTATGGAACTAGTCTCACAGCTCCATCAGTCACAGTTTAGAAGATAGTTTTTCATATTCTAATATGGTCAGTACATAGGTTATTTTCAGGATTTCAACATTCAACTTAAAGCTTTTAGGGTTTAAATTCTACAATCGATGTCTATTTTGGGAAATAATATAGTCATTTTTAGGTTTTGGGGCCTTTTGGATTGTTTACTGACATTTGTAGGAGTGTTAAATGTGTCAAAATTAGAATTTACAAACCTCACAACTCCCAAAGGTAGTGACAATTGATCGAATATGTGGACTCATGAATTTTCCCATGAGCATGAAGTTGAATCCCTAATTTTGTCTTAGAATATGGTAGAATCATACTATGGATGAGTACCTACTTTACAAGCTTAGGGAATGCATCTTTAAGAGGACCACTCATGTGATCCTCACAATCAACAATGGAAGGGAGTGACCTTGGTTCCCATGTTGGCATGTATATAATCCTTTGATACTTATAATATAGATTAATAATAGTAAGGTGTGGGAAAGAAGATGATCTATCTAAGGACCCCATAATATATTCATTTGTTCAATAGAATAATATGACATAACTTGAAGAGTTAGAAGCTAAAAGAGTGCATCACATCGATATATTTATAACACTCAACAAAAGTTAGGGTAGGAGTAGGTGAAAATGTGTAAAATATTCCACACATTCATTTACTTTCTATGGAGAAAGAAACTTAGGAATTTCATCAAGATTTATACTAAGTAAATTAGTTACATTCTCACCCTAGTGTAGGAGTAGGAAGGTTGATTCAAGTGCCACATACTTCATAAGCAATCAAATCTACATCAACATTAAGAGAAATGCTTTTCAGATATCCTTTTGTGTTTTTGCCAAGAAACCCTTGAAATAATTTCATATATGGATAAGACACCAATGAAATAATTTCATGCATTACAAAAAAGAATTTGGTGAAAGTGGTAAGAGGGTGTTGTCATGCAAAATGTATGGCATGAAAAATTGAAACTTTGAGCATGAGAACTAAGCCCATAGTTGAATATTTCACTTCTCGGTCACTGGTGTGTCCTTCCTCTAGCCAACCTTCCTCAATACCACTCTCAACCTGGCTTAAAATAAATTATTAACAAGGTTTTTAAGTTTGTTTCAATGTGCAAGGATGATTGAATACAATGATTGATGAGTTCAGTGTGACTTGATGGAAGATAACTTCCTCTGGAGGCCTAAAAAGGCCATTCTGAGCTAATAAAAAACCCTCTAGGAGAGTTCAAGAAATATATTAAGCATCTGAAGGTGATGTCAAGGAATATTGGAAGTTTTGGAGGTAATTTAGGAAGATTTAGGAAAGGTTTTCTCATTCAAGGACAATCTTCTCAACAACGGGTTTTCTAGGTGCAGGGAACAAACACTCTAATGGTGAAATATGACTTCTCCAGATGATTTTGGGAGCTCCATAAGGAGTTAGGAGGAAAAAAAATAGGCACTAGAAATATATGTGAATCCTATACATGTTGGTAACATCCATTTTTATCTAATACTTGAAGGTTTCATGAAGAATTTCAAAATAGTGTAGCTGCCCCTTTCGGTTCCAGACAAAAATGGCCCTAAATTTGCAAGCTCTAGAGGGATGGTCACCACATGGTGATAGGTGAATATTTGTAAATGTTGATAAGTACCTCTCAGAATGGTACTATCATTTTTTACCATGGGTGAGGATCTCATGAGAATGGGGCCAAATTTTGTGAGTTGAAAACACCTTCCTAACACCCCAGGTTGTGTTTTTGAGTGACAAAACTTCTAACATGAAAAAGGGGTAAAAAAGGAGTTACCATGAGTTGAAAGCATGTTTCTAAAACCTCAAGTAATGAATTAAGTGTTTATAAACACTGTTATGAGATCTACATTGTGATGGGAACATAATGTTCTCTTCTAATTACAAGGCAGGACACAGATCACTCTCTTACTTATCAAGGCCTCCACAATTAACCCTAGTGATCACAAATCAACTCCATGATGCTCAAACCATTTTTTGATTATCTATCACTTACTAAAATAGGTATTCACCATGTAGATGGAATAATTTCTCACTGAATGAGATTCTTGGCATGTGGCCACCTGTTGGACTGAAATGAGGTGGTTGTAATGTCCTTCCTCCTTTGAAGTGTGATCACACTACAAGGTTCAAATGAGTGTTTAAGAACACTACCAAGTGAGCAACATCAAGTAAAACTCAGATGATTTCTCATTCTTACATACATGGTGCTCTATATGAAGATCATCCTCTTACCCCTCCTGGCTCCACAATTCTCCTCGAATGGAATAAAATTCAGGATACTCATACACCTCTTTTCTCATATGCCTCTCATGGAGATAGATGATGCCTTGATCTTTCACACATGATGGTCTTGAATGCCTCAGTAGCTTGACTAGCACATCTTGGCTTGTTCCTTGAAGAGGTTTGAACATGATGGCAGAGTCAAGATATGATGATCCTCAACTTACTCCATGAGCTTCCCATTTCACCTTTAAACATGATGACACCCTTTTTAACTTCACAATTCACTTCCCTGACCAAGATGTCACATGAGTGGAAACATGCTTATAGTATCTGGACACATCTTCACTTGATTTCTCCTCATGGAAATATGTTTCCTCCTCTATATGGAAGGATTTCTCCCTGAATGAGACTTGAAGGAATGTTTGAGGGTGAGATCCATCTTCTTGAACTCCAATTGCATTGAAGCACTGTGAAATCCACTCCTTGAATTGCAAGATGTGAGCACATCACCAAATATTGATTAAGTGTTTAGAAACAATCTCAAGAGATATGCACCATTTGTGATCTCAAGATGACTACCATCACCACTGATGCAAGAGCATAATCTCCATCTCTATAAATATGTCATGGTGTCATCAATTTTTAGTTTTATACGGTGTGTTATAGGTCTAGGGAATCCATGTGAGTTAGTTTGGTGTGGTGGTTTGAGTCTTGGCCTTTTAAAAATTTAAATTGCATACTTTCCCTCCAAAAGTGAAAAATGTGAATTTGAAGGCTATTAGGGGTATGAACTAGGAATCTCAAGGTGTCATGTAGGTATTTAGGGGATTTAAGTCATGAATGTAAGTCCTAGTGGGGTCTAGGAGTCAATGTGAGTGAATTTAGGAAGTATGGGTCTTGGAGTCACCATTTTAAAGCTATGATGTTGTATTGAGGGACTTGAAAGGTCACAAGACTAAAGGAAGTTGAAGGGTCACAATTCAAATAGTAAATTTCTTGTAAGGAGTAAAAAACCTCATGTTTGTAACTGATGAGACTATCATTTGAATGATCCAAGGTTTGGGAGAGTTGAGGCTCCAAGAATTTGAAGAAAACATAGTTTGCAAACCACTGTGATATAGGGAATCTGTGTATGGTGATTATATGATGAAATTGCTAATGGTGAATCCAAATGCTTGTTCAAGATGGTGTTTGTAGACTGATGGAGAGATAAGTATAGATTCTTTCATTACATTCCTTGCATGTATGTATATGTTTGTTCTTGTGGTTGTGAGTTATGGTGATTTTGTTGAATAATTAATGGTTGAATACTGTGAAGCAAAGTCAGAGTTAAGAAAGACAAGAGGAACAAGTTGAAGAGTTATAATGTGACTGAGACATGCTCATAACAATATCTTACACATATATTAGGTTGTATTTGATCATTATTGTTGATAGTGTTGTTAATAGTCTAGAGACATGGCATGTTAGTGTATAGGTTGTGTAAGAGGATCAAGGGAGAGTATCATGAAGACAAGTTGAGTGGGAGAAGACCGAAAGATTATGGAAGAGTGCATGACACCTCATAAACTTCCAAAAATGTGGAATGTTAGCTCGAACTGTGATTAGTTTGAGTAAACCCTCGAAAGCATAATAACCCTGCCCTACTGTACACCTACAGGTAGATAAGAAAAGATCCATTATTTTAAGCCTTTGAAAGGTTCATTACCATCTCACTGGTAAAATAATAACGAAGGGAATGGGTTGATAAACCTACAGAATTGATTTGGAGTTTTGAAAGTTTGTACAAGTCAAAAGGTAAAGGAAATTCACCTTTCTGGGTTGTTTAGTAACCCCTCACTAGTTAAGCCTAGGGCTCATGGTTTGAAGGCTCTAATTGATGAGTTGAAGCTTGAAAATTGGTAGATATGATGCTAAGGAGGTCTATTAAGAGATTCAAAGGAAAATTGGAAGGTTCATTGGGTGCATGTTGAGGTGTGAGTGACAGTCTAGGGGAGAAACAACAAATACAGACCTAGACCTAATTGTTAGCTCAATTTAATGAAGGAAGTGGTATTTATCTTTGGAGTTCAAACCTAAAACTCTTAATGCAACTAGAAACCCTTAATGGGTACTCTATAATTCCCTCAACTTGTTGAGTATGTGCTTAAAGCTGAAGATACAATCAACATAACACCCAGGCAGGGCTAGAAAGTGGGAAGGCCAGTCTAAGAGAGTGGATAGTGAATGGAGCAGCTAATGGAAGGATATGTTAACCAAACTTATCATACCTCCTTGAGATTGAGAAGGGTGTTTAGGGATGCTTTTAGCTTGCATGAAGAGTTTGCAGAGTAGACCAACCAAGAAGTGACCAGTGAACCTTGCTCTTGTGTAATGTAAGGGCGATTTTGGTAAAGGCAAGTGAGAGGAGTCTTTGGATGAATGTTGAGTAACTAGATGGGTGAAATAGGTGGTTTAGTGGTCTAAGAACATGATGGAATGATAATAATATCTCAGAAGAGAGGAATAGATTCAAAGGTGCCTATATTTGAAGCTTCTTAGTTGAGGAAACAAAACCAATTGAACTAGTCAGGGAAGAGTTGGACCAAAACAGAGCACTAGAGGAAATTCTTGGGATAGGGATAACACTGAGAGAATGAAGGAAGCCTTGAGGAAGACCTCATGATTTTTCTAATTGCACCCATTGTCCTCATGATGTTTCAGATCCTTCACAGACCTCATGATGACCATTCCCTTGATTATTTGAATCGATAAAAACTTACATATGTGTTTTGATTTATTATGTGTTATAAGGAATTGCATGAGTCCATATATTTGAGAAATTGTTGCTACCTTTGGGAGTTGTGAGGTTTATAAAATATAGTTTTGACACATCTAAAACTCCTACAAATGTCAATAACCAATCAAGAAGACCCCAAAACCTAAACAATGACTATATTCTTTCACAAAATAGATATCGATTGTATAATTTAAACCCTAAAAGCTTTAGGATGAATGTTGAAATCCTAAAAAATACCTATGTACTGACCAGATTAGAATATGAAAAACTATCTTCTAAACCATGACTGATGGAGCTGTGAGACTAGTAGAAATCAGCAAAACGAGCACATTATAACATCAAAAAATTATATGTAAACTGCGAGTTTTAGTCTTGGTAATTACCAAACCTAATAATTCATAACGTGTTTGCACTTTGCTTTAACAAAATGCACTCGATTTTTACTTAAAATCATATTTATGTCCGCTTTTTGGCCCCCCATATTTGTGCACTTACCTATTTCCTAATTTACTTTTGTAAGATGTGAACTTGTATTTCTATCACCATAAATATTTTCATGTAGGAACTCAAATTCTATATGCCCAAATTCACCACACTTTAAACTTCTACCTATAAAACCATGACCTCTACCTTCAGACTCTCTACCTCTTTAATTTTCTCTACCTCTTTTTGCATTCTGATTTTGTTGTGAAGTAATCCCCTCACCTTCTTGCACATCACTTCCTCTATCATTACCTTTTCCACTACCATGTGAAATTTTTTCTTTCCCTTTCATTGCTCCTTGTTGTTTTCTCAATATCGTATCCTCTTCCTTTAGTGCACATGGATAGGTTTCTTTAAAATAATGAAATATTATAATACCAAACTAATATATAGTTTCCATGTGGAATATATTCACATAATGTAAGATATTTCATCTTCAAAATGAAGAAATATAATGGTTAGCTTATATAGTTACTCTATATCATCATTCACACTCATATATCTTTGTCACAGGATTTGAAGTTTCTTGAAAAAAATCATGTGATAATTATATGGAATGAACATTTCCTTCATTCTCACCATGACTCTATTTAAGTATTAAATTTATCTTTTCCTTTGCATAATTTTTTAGCTTGCACATGCCACACTGTAGATCATATGGCTAACCTTTAAACTTAGCGCTAGTGAATTTAATTCAACTAGGATCTTCCATATTTTCATAATCAAAATATTTGTCCAACTTAGTGATCTAGTCAATGATCTCTTTGGGAATCAACCTTCTAAAAAAAATTCCAATTTCTAAGGTCCGAGTTTTTTTCACATGTAACTCTCATGACAAAGTTATAAAATAAATGTCTTCATGCACTTCTTACTCTTCTTCAGTGATATTAAGTTATTCTTTAGTGGCTTTGGTATCACTTGAATCATCTATTATCAAAACACCTTGGTATTGTGCTACTTATATATCTTTCCAAATGTCCAAGTATATGTACTCTAATTAATCTTAGTCTTCTTTCATTGATAACTCCTCTATTTTATATTTCCTCAGGATTAAAAATATTCTCTAAAGATACCATATAATGAATTTTTATTAGTAAAAAATATCATTATACTCAGCTTCTCCACACCTTGTATCTAAGTCATTCATTGGATGATGTCTACAACTACCTTTGAATCACTCGAGCATAAATGTGAAAATAATAAAATCACTCAACCAAATAATTTTCTAACATCAAATGATGCTTAGTGATGCAATAATTTAAAATGTTATGCTCAGATACAAATTAATATATTCATGGTTAAGGGTCTTAATTAAGAGATGCCTCATTCAATGCACCCCTTATAATACATGGTGGAATTATGTAATGAATTGCATTATGTAGATTAAATGTTAAGATATTCATTTGATCCAAATATATTGAATATAAGTAACACAAGTGAAGAAATATAACGAGATGTGATTATTTACAACATTGTAGATTTGTAGATATTTTCATTCTAACTCTCCATATTTTATAGTATAGTTATCTACTACCAACATCTTTGAACTATTAGTCTAAACTAGCATTTCTTATTTGGATAATAATAAGGAGTCGTCCCTAATACAAACATATTGGTATACTTATATAGGTGCAAGACCCAGATCTACTTACAATATTAATCAAATCTATAATTGACTTGTGTGATATTCAATGTGTCCCAATATTATATGTAAGATTAGGATCAAATGATAACACAACTCAATGCATTTAGTCAACTCAATGGTTACAACTATGGGTTAGGTGAATCAATGTTGAATCCTTCAACGATTTTGTATTTGATACTCTAAAAAGTATGCACACGATACATTGTTGTGCTTAAGACTGTGCAATATATTTCCAACTAGATCACACTTTCTCAAATAAATTTTGATTGTCTTGCAAGTTCAATGATATATTTTTACCAATGAGAAGATCCTATAATAATAATGTGAACCTCTAAAAATGGATTATGTGATACCATATATTTGTGAAATATGTGATTTTTTGCACACATAATTAAATTCACACAATCCTTGGACCAAGTCATTAAACATCCTTTTGTTCATCTAAATTATTCTGCCATCCATATGAGCATGGATGCATAATTTAGAGATGGTGTGATGTATTCTAACCTTCCACTTTTTTTAGATGGTTTTTTTAGTTGAAATTTTTTTTATTAGCCACACTACTACGATAATTTCTTGTTCCTTCTTTTGAAATATGTTATAGAATATAAAATATACCATACACTTTTTGATGTCCTCTAAATATGTTTCCCATAAAACAACGAAGAACCATTCAAACACTTGCACACATCAACTGAATATATGGAACATTAGAACACAAATGCACTAAAATATGGTTTCAAAACAACAATTGAGAATAACATGCACTCAAAGGTTGCACAAAGTATTGCAAGGCACTAGGGAAAACTAATACTTGTGCAAAACAACCTCAACAAATCTTTTGTGCTATTGTGCACTGCTAGACTCAACTTATTTTCTAATATATTTTATTTCTTAGTGATGTTAGAATGTAAGCGAACCTACATGCTCATGCATTTATTTTTCTCTTTTTAACCATACAATAATGGTCATCTAGTTTGTGGGCCTATTTATCCAAAAAAATTGTTCCGTTAAGTTTTGTTCCATTTTTTGGTCTTTCTCTTCCTATATGTGTCATCTTACATGTCAGTATGGTCTTGATTCACATTTCAGAAGTCCATAGTGCAAAACTACTTTCCATATCTACACTAAATTGTTTTCAGAAATATGAAAAGTGGTTTTTAGTATATGATATACACAACAATACATGTATCGAAACAATGTTAGGTTCAATTCAGATAAAATAATATATCGGATCTAATTAATAAAAATAAAATGTTATCTAGATCATATACAAAGTATAATATGCTTAAAGTATTTAAAGTGCTATAGAGAAGAAGGTTTGTAGGATGATACTCATGACCACGTAAATCAAAAGACAACCATAAAAAATAGGTAGTAGACATATCAAAATGACAAGATAAATAGACTCTATGAAACATGATTTAGAAGGTGATAGTGACCACATCTAAAATGCATACAAAAAAGTATTATCAGTCAAATTTGTAATTGATTCTATGATGGGGTCACATGGTTTTGATCATGGGAAATATTTCTTGCTTTTTCTCTTTCTACTATGAACCATTTGGAAAATGATCTTGTTCAAAACCCTAAACTAATCTCGATGCTCTACAATATGGAAACAATGGGTTTTTTTAGGGTCTTGTCTCAATTTGAAACTCTTTGAGGAACAAATCTTGAAATCAATACTTGATGCGAGTCAATAGGTAATCCAATGTATGAAAGAATCCAAACCCTTGCCTTTTAATATGTGCAAAAAAAACTAGTAAATGATAAATGCTCTCTACACGCTTGAATTCCCCTTTGGCACAAGGATGTTCTTGGAAATAATAATTACAAACCACAACTTCAATTTCAATCTCATGATTGATTTCTCATAATGTATTGAGTGTCATTGAATGTCCTAAATGCAAGAGTGCACTTTATACATATAGACTTCCTAAATTAAAATTAGGACCCTATTAGTTCTCAAGACTATATACGACAAATGAGATAACTAAAAAGTCACAAACCCCAATGAATTCAAAATCAAGGAAGAGAAGGGTCAAAAGGATCATAAGTATTTTGATGATGGGTCACTAGTTTTGTATTGTATGAAAACGATCACTACCTAGAACCATATAAACATCGATGGGAAGAGTGAAAACCAAGGTAGATAGAGAAATAAGGGATAATATGGAGAGAGAAAAAGAACATAGAGAAAAACAAGGACAAATATGTTGAAAGTTACCTAGGACGAACGATAAACAAATCAAGGTCCAACAACACAAGGAGCACATGGCAACAAAATACTAATTTCAACCAATAATTAATAAGAACATAAATTGATTAGGACAAAAAAAATCAATTTATCTAATACCAAAACTAGGTGCTTATAGTTTAAAAGACATATGAAGATAAACATAAAAGAAGACTTTGTATTATAATAATTTTGAGTTTGAAGATTGATTTCTTCACATAATAATAACTCCGAGACTTATGGTTCAACAATTTATTTTTTTAAAGTACACTAACCTATTAAATTGTAGGTTTGTCAATCAGTTGTTGGTCTATTGGTGAAGTTGTTAGGCTCAGAAAGAGAAGAGCCCACCAGGGATCAATTCTTGCTGCGTGCAAAGGCCTAGGCACCATTTTCAATAAGGGAAGAGACCGGGATTGTGCCCTAGGATAACTTTGGTGGAATGGATACCCCTCAGATCTTGCATCTAAACTAAAGGAGACTGGATTTAATCCAGACCTTCAACAAAAAAATAAATTATAGGTTCAAGTTACACAAATAACTTTCCAATTAGTCTAATATCCAAAACACGAGGATTCATGCTCATATTTATATATGAAAGTATAGGCTCAATAACCTTTGTTTAATTTTTTATATAATCGAATTATTTCCATCCAATATTTCAGATCTTCAAGACAAATAAAAAATGAAACCAATACTTAATTTTAGTGATAAACAATTAATGGAAGCTCTTAACTTTAGAGAATGTGTAAAAATATATTCCATTCTTTATCACCTTAAATCAAATAATTTGCTTGCGGCATATAATATCTTAGACCCCCCACTAATGTCTCTGGGTAGAAATAGTTCATAATGATGAATATCTTCGAATTTTAGCGTGAGATTTCATTGCACTAAGATTTAATAGATATTATATTTATCAAACACAAAAAGATAATATAAAATTAATCCATTATAAAAGTTGCACATTTGAATGGTTTGAACTTGACTTTGGAAATAATTAGTTTCACATGGCACATACTTCGTTTCTAATATAAAAACCGAACTATATAACTATTTACAGGATTGCGTATATATATATTATAAACATGGTGCCTTGGCTGCTAGTGGCATATCACTCCTTTTGTGAGGTCTGGGATTAAGCACCACATATTTCACGTCAACTCAAAACGTTAATTCATTCTCAACATCATTGAATGTCTTTATTATGAACATTTTCACGCAATGAATTCCACTTTGCTTAAAATAAACTAGCAATTGGAAAAGAGTTGCACTTTACGCCGAAGAAAATAGTAATGTTTCTAGTTTATTTGAGTTGTATTTCGTGTTGATATTGCGTGGTTGTTTATATGTTGTTGTAAAGTTCTTACTTTGCTATTGCCCACATTTTTTGTAAGACATAATTATGA
This sequence comes from Taxus chinensis, assembly GCA_019776745.2. NCBI lineage: Eukaryota > Viridiplantae > Streptophyta > Pinopsida > Cupressales > Taxaceae > Taxus > Taxus chinensis. Next base: position 78,050 of record JAHRHJ020003629.1, on the reverse strand, counting down.
TAGTCGCCAAAATAAATCATGTTTCTTCATTTGGTCAAACACCGGATGTTTATCTACTAAAACTACCTTTGTAACATTTAAATGTTCGCAAGGCAAATTCAATAATCTCATTTTGAGGAGCTTGTAATAAAATTTATTTTAGAAATTAGGATTGACATTCAATTTAGACTTGCCATGATATTAGAGATCTAAATCTGCATAATGTTTATCTTGTTGAACATCGACATAATGAATGACCAATATTATTTTCCAAAAACTAAACTATACAATTTACTTTATGAAGAATAAAATCAAAATCAGATATGCAAGCTCAAGTCCATATATGAGGACACTTGTTTGGACCGCTTAACAGTGGAAACCTCTACAATTGGAACTATGATGCATTCTTCCACTAATGGAAAGTGCAAAATATACGGAATATGGATTCCTTTATTGCTCCTCCATTTAGGCGGGCCTGATACCATCACCGCATTTTCCATGTCGGATAATGAATTGTGGTTGAGGCACAAATTCAATATGATTTACCAAATTGAAAGGCTATCCATTGCTCTCAGCTATTCTTTTATTTATTGCAGGCACTTGCAAATATGCAGAAAGAATTGTTGCCTTGGCATTCCCCAGTCACTTCCAGATAGTGAGCTCTACTGATCCAATTTACACATTTATGCAGCATGAGAATAAGGATGACAATGTATTCAACTATCTAGTTATGGGAGAGGAACATATAAAGTCTGCGAGAGAAGCATACCCAGTTGCCAACATAAAACTCAATGTAATACAACATAAAAGTGAGAGAGAAACAATTGCCAATGGTAGAAATTCGATGAAAAATGGGACAGGACATAGTAAAAAAATAATGATGTGTGGGAACACGAGGGGCTACAAACAACGGACTAACTCCATCCTGTGCATGTCTTGTGCTTTACACAAATTGTATAAGACTTTCATAGAGGAGTCTTGCCAAAAACCAGAATTTTTTTTCTTTAATAGCAATCTACCATGTGAAAAAGTGTTCCAAATTGTGGATATGGAGTTGAAATTTTTGTATGATGTTCTATTTACTAAGTTTAGCCGCACAACCTTCAATAGGCTTGGACTGCCATGTCAAGTCCTCAATAGCACTTCCTTTCTAATTTACAGTTGAGTACAGAGAAGTTATTCAGCGGTGGATAAAGCAAAGTCACCTACATTCTTATCTTTGTAGCCTTTGCCATTGAGATAATTCAACTATGCAGAAATATCTAGGATTTATTGATGAATATCTAGGATAGTAAAAGGATTGTAGAAAAATATTTAATTTGGTAACTTTTAAAATATCTAAAATCCGGTAAGATAATAAATATTGGAGTTGTAAGAATTTGACACTTTCTAGCAAAGACATCTTCAAAGGTGGACGCCTACTGGCAAATAATGTTTATTGTCATATAGTATGTAAGCTCACACATTTGATGTTCATATTTAATCATTATTTTGTAATTTTTGGTTTGGAAAAGGTAATTGGAAATTTACGGAAAATTTGATAAAATTAGTATAAATATCTTAAATATGTATATTTGAAAAATACCTATATATATATCAATCTCAAGGTTTTTATCTTGGATTTTATGCATATCATATTGATTAATATTTTTATTTAATTCTCTTCATGCTTCCTTTTTATAAAAGATAAATATTTCTAAAATAAGGGCCCCGAATTCCACCATATAATTAAGATATTGTTAAATTTTTAATTGATTTTTCAAAGTTTAAAAAGAAACTTTTAAGTCAGTCAAATTAATATAGAAAATAAAAGTTTACACAATTATACTATTAAGCACTACCGTTTGATGTTATTATAAATATCTCTCAAAATAATAAAGATTTAAATTGATATCTATCAACTTTTTTCATTTAAATTAATTTAAAATATATATTAATAAATATATAATATAAATAAATACCAAAAATTATAAAACTACATGTACTATGGCACCTTCTAACCGCAACACATCATTTATTTGAACTCATCTTGTAATAATCATAGTAATAATTTGTTTGTTACATAACATTCTAATCTCATCTTGAAGGTTTATGATCCTTTGACCATGTTATTTATTTCTTATATATATATTTAAATTGAATAATATTGATAATTTGTTTGACTTTTAAAGTTTGAAACTCTTTATTTACCATCTTGAGACTGTGTATATTTTATCTTGCTGAATTTTGGGTCTCTTATTTAAATATAGCAATCGATTAGATTCATATTATATGGTCATGGAATCTTTCCTCTCCCCTCATTTAAATAGATCATGAGCTCTTTCACTTTTTGATTCTAGTTTTGGAAGTCATCATCAAGATTGTTGAATGTGAACTCAGAGTTACCTATAAATAAATAATTGTTGTGGATTATTTATAGACACAAATTTTTGATTAGAAGTCTATATTTGAGTATATTGTTGTTACATGAGGCATATTATTGTTGTTAAATGGATAGTTATTGGAAACTAGTAACGAAAATATTATCATAAACCTAGAATTTTTGGTTTCCTTACTAAATCAGGGCAAAATTTCAACTATTATACTTGTATACAATAGTTGCAAAATGTAAATTGAGTCTCATTCATAATTGAAGATCAAAAACATGAAAATGAACCCACACATCATTTTTTGTTTCATAAAATTTTCCATGATCAATTAGTGTACACTCCAAACACCTCCCAAGAGAGAAGTGTGTGTTCATTGTAAACTTCTTTGATTGGATCCAAATTTGAAAGTAAAAGTCATCAAAATTTTGGTTGCACTTTTATATGTTCAAATTTCTATGACAACTCTTCTACAATATTATACATAAAAATACACCATTTTAAAAATGTAAATTCATGTATATATTTGTTTAATTTATACTAAACTTATTTTTCAGGTATTGTTAATGTGTTACGGATGTTTAATTAATTGTAATTTATTTGTTTGCACATGTTATATTTAGGTTAAACCTTACATTGTCCTAAACTCCTAAGTTATAACTATTCATGATATTACCTCATATTTCATAAAATCTCAATTGTCTTATATTTCCTAGGGTTATTTTCATTGCATGTGTTTTAGACATGAATTTTCAGCTCTATTTTATGTTTATATGTTAGATCTCAAACCCTAATTCATTCCATGTTCTAAAATTCCTAAGAACTTTGATTTTCTATATTGGGTGTTTATTCATATTTGATTTATGACACCAATATTAAATATATGAAATCAAAAGCCTCTAATTAGAGTTAAGTTTGACATGAAAAATAAATTGGAGTATGAAGGCATGTCAAATGCCTCCAAAATTAATGTTTCCTTATTAAAAAAATGTGTATGGCCACGCTTTTAACAAAGATGAGACATTAAATTCTCAAACCGATGTTCATGTTGATAATAGTTAACCATCCATATCCAAAGATGTGTCAAAATAACCCCTTAAAATCTAATTAGAGAATATTTTGATAGATAACCCTCAAAAAGTCCTAGGAACACTCAATGATTTAAAATGATAAAATATTCTTATAGATTTTCCATTTCCTAATCATGTCAAAGTTGTTCAATTTATTCTCCAAAACATTTCATTAGGTACTTTAAGAAGTACTTTTATTCCAAAAAAAAACATTTTCAAATGTACTTTTTATAGTTCTTCATTTTCTTCTCAAACTTCTATTATTTCTGTGTCCTTAATAATAGAAATAATGATTGTGGATTTCCTAATTATCTATTCAATGTAAAAAAGATAAATAAGACACTTTATTAGGCTTATGGATTGTTGAAGAAGTTACTTGAACATAAAATAATTTCTTTACTTTAAATAAAATAACTTGATATTTCGGTACATTTTATTATAAAACATTATCAAAGGATATGTTGTGATTATCATCAAGTTAAAATAATTTTATCAGATAAATGTATTTCAATGGATCATAAGATTCAATATTATAATGTGAACAACCAAATTTAAATCAAAATAGAAAGAATGGTGTCAATCAATTTTTAGCTTGTCCAAAACAATTGAATGTTTTTTACAAATTACCTTTCTAACATAGTCAAGAACAAAACAACAATGTGATTTTTAATATAATTCATGAGAGAAACAAGAGTCACATTAAAATCATATAACATTTGAATATATAATTATCATTTAAGTGATACATTCATCAATGGTAAAGTTGAAGCAAAAAATAGGTTGCAATCTAATTTATTCTTGTTGAGAGGAAACATATAATTGACAATAGATGCAATAATTGCTTATTCAGAAGAGCTTTCATAAATTCCAAATAAAGGATTAGAATCATGGTGAATAAAAATTAAAGTTTGAATTAATGCATTGATAATTTATTTCATAACCTTCGATATGGTCAAGAAGATCTGTCTTATACAAAATTGATTATGAAAGAATATGATGTTATATAAAGATAACACTTATGGTGTATTAGATTTCATATCCAAATAAATCTATTGAAAGAAATATTTTTTAAAGTTCTTCGTAATGAATCATATAACATATTACTCACTAAACAATTGATACATCAAAAACAAATAATTCCTTCAATGACACATCAATACAAGAAATTTTGACATGAAAGAAAAGTAATTGCAATTCATATAAACCCATAGTTTCCAATAAAAAAATTGAAAATATGTCATAAAAAGGACCAAGAAAAATAGTATCTAAATCAGTGAAGAAGAATATACATATTCATAAATCTATTTAAAAGAGAGTTTATATGGCCTCACAACTAAAAAACAAATATTTGAATTAAATTGAGATTAAAAAATCAATTACATATAACTATGAGAGATACTTCTACATATCAAATAATACACATACGAATAATTTTTGTGTAGATTATTTCCTAAAAAATGATTTATCATAACTTGTTGTGTGGGTGATGTTACACTCAGTTCTTTTTCCCACTCTATATTGTAATAATATTTTTTCCTTCTATTTGTTAATTAAATATATTTGTCTGTCAATCAACTCTTTTTTTTTTTTTCCAAATATTGTATCATAATTGTGTTGTCATAACTTGAGCTCCGGGTGTCTGTTTGAGTCCGTTTTTTTTAAACCACATGTATTGACGAGATAAACACACTGGTCAAACAAACCTACTGGATAGAGTATGTTTCGACACATTTTTCGAGCCCGAATTCCACCATCTGAGGGCCAAAAAATTAGGATTTAATTTGTAATTTGGTTTTTTCCTATTTTAGGGAATTAGTTAATGTTAGTCTCTTAGATGCATTGTGAATTGGAAATTTAGAAATTCCTCTAATTTAGGCATGTAGAAGATGTGTAGCAATTTTTGTGCCCGTACGAATAAGCATGTGAACTTACTAAGAATAGCAGGTTCTAGTAAACTACTAAAAAATAGTAATTTCCGCCACCTGGAGTAGATGTAGTCAAAGTTAGTAACTCGATTTGGGAGTTGTTTTCCTATTTAGGAAATATTGTAATTCATGATTCAATAATGAAGGAGATTTATTCTCTTTTACATTTCAAATTATTTGCAGTATATTGAGTTTATTCAGATTTTTGCTACATTAATATATATTATATATAGGTTTTGACGTTAAGACCCTATGTTTTGTTTGTGGTTCTAGTGGAATGCTATTTACAATGCATAGACGTATATAAAAATTTGAAACCTTTTTCCATTGGTGAGCTTATGGGCCTTACCAATACAACCCGTGTTTTTTTATTGTTTTTACACATAAAAATATTTATATTCAAAAGAATTAATGAATAATTTTCATGACTATTTGAGTCTAAATTTAAATCTAAATGTTCAATGTGTTGTATTCATATTATATTCAATATGCTGAAAAATTGTACATTATATGTTTTCCACATTTCAGGGTATTTCGAGAAATGAATCCTATCATCATAACTAGCCATTCTCAATTCATTAGTTGTACATTTGACCTTATTTATACATTACTAACGAAAAAAATAAGTAGAACACCCATTCCATATTTCCATAGGACAATTCATGAATAAGGAAAAAAATCTAATTTTGAATATTTTGTTGGCGTTTCATCCATAACTGAATGTGTAAATGCATATGGATTTTTCAACTTGATTAGAGGAAATATAATTTTTCGTATTAGTAGACACCTGAGATATGTCATAAAAGTTTCAACTTAATGTTTAATTTAGGTTGTAATTGGTTATATCAATAATATTCCAGTCATAATATTTTATGTTTTAATATGTAACCACTCATTTTTGGAAAAAAAAAAAAATTTGCACATGTATATTATATTTATGTTTTTCATGTGAAATGTGAATTTTTATTATATGCCCTTCAGAGATCCCTTCAAGTTTGATCGTTGTGAGCAAAAAAAATTACATAATACGCAGACGTGCTACACTCCTAGATTCTATTATAGATTCCTTCGATAGACTTTACAACAATCAATATTGGACGAACACAACATTTTCAACTAATGTTAATTTTCAGCTCCTAAATTCTGGAAGTTATGGATAATACACATTTTTTTAAATTTCACTTTGTATCAGCGACAATCACACATCTTTCCTCACTTTGCTAGAAATATGTAGTTCGTGTGTGATGTAATTGATCATTGTGCGAGGGGTATGAAACTGCATATTATTATTAAAAAAATCATATGTTGCTTTGGTTCTTTCTTTCTAACACACCTCTAGTTTAGAGATATCCCTAACATAAGATATCAAGCCGAAATTGCAGTTACATATGCAACTAATCTCACAAAGTAGACTCATGATAAACCAAAAAGAAATGTTATCGATTTGAAGTGGAAGGGACAACCACTTCGAGGTGCCAGAACAAAATTAATCTTCCTCTAGGTAAAACCACAAGAGAGTAGCTGCCAAACTTTAACCAAAATTAATTTCTTGTACTTTAAATGAAAAATTCGTTTTTTTTTTTTTTTAAAGTTAATATAAATGGGTTTGATTTAGATAATAGGATTTTGAATATTCATATTCATACTGCATTGGTGGTGGTTATTTGGAAAAAGATCATTTAGTGGGGATATATGCTTTAAACACTTAATTACATGTGACAGTAACTCTATGATTGCATTTCCTTCAGTTATTTTATTTTATTTTTAAAAGAAAAATGTATAGTCCTAATTATATTAAAGTATCTTATAATAGAAGGCTTGATTTGAATTCACTTTGAAACCATTGGCTACTATCTTGGCTTGATTTGAATCCACTTTGAAACCATTGGCAACTATCTTCGTTGGATATTATTTGAAATGATCAGTTTTATTGTTGCAGCAATTAATATCAATGGGGAAATTATAGTTTGTATTGGATGAATGAAAGTTCCTAATGAAACATAAGATTTTTTTATTTTTATTTTTAAAATTCTATTTTGATGTTAAATTTTTGTGTTTATCAAATTAAATAATTGACAACATAACGCTACTATGAGTGGGTGATAAAAATAAAAGTTTAGAATATCTACTTTGTATGTGTTTTTGTAGGGAAAGCCTTAACTTTCCGAGTACGATTTTCAGTTCGTATAACTCAACTAATTTAAAATGGGAGAACTGCCAACTCATGGGATGATTCATGGAAAGGAAGACCAGATTTGAAGGATAGGCAGGAATTTCAAGCTATTTGGAATTTTCTGAGTTTAAGCTGGGGGAATAAGGTCAAATATTATTGGTTACCGGATTCTGATTCGGTGAGATTGGTCAAATGGAAATATATCAATCATATCCCTGTGGAAGAAAAAATTAAGGTTCTCTTCTCAAAGGAATTAGATAAGCGTAAATTTTTTTCAACGCTCCCGAGGAGGGAAAAATTATTTGGGCGGTTGTTAAGTAATGAAAATTATATATCTTTGGACACCATCTTGCAGCTTTAAAATCCCCATTCCCCAGTCTATTGATACTTTTTTTTGCCTCTATTGGGTATTTCTCTCATATGCACCTCATTTGGCATTTCTAAAGGGAAAGAAATAAGAGATTCTTTAGAGGGGAATCTAACTCTCTACTCTCCATCTTGAATAGGCTAGAATGGGACATTTTGGAAATGGTAAATAACAATGCTAAGTTGGGTAAATGTTCTATGACTTGGGATAGCAAGCTCGCTAATGTTTGGCCATGGTTGAGGCTCTCCATTAATGGATCAACAATAATTTCGAGTAATATTATTAAAATGGAAATATTGTTAGATAGGTGGTCTCCCCAATTTAAGATTTCTTCAAAAATCAATTTTAACGGAGCTTTAAAAGGTAACCCCTGTGTCTCTTGAGCTGGTTATATCACCTGAAAATATATCAAAATATTTTTAATAACTTAATATTAGAAAATTAAAACTTTAAATTTATAGCTAAATTATGGATGCAGTGTGTATATGTATATTTAACTCTTAAAAATATGTTTTTGGTTAAATTTATATGAGAGAATTCTTTTATTGGGAAATAAAAATGGAAAAAAATAGATAAACACAGTTGTATACTTTGACCCTAGCAGTTTAGGTTGTAAAAATCTAACCACCCCTAGATAACTAACCTTTACTTATGTAGCATTACTTTAGAGAGTGTCCAAATCCACATAATTCTCCTACCTTTGTGTGTGCACACTAAAATTTGTCATATTAATTCCAAATGTAATTTCCCTTATGTTGTCCTCTGCTAAAAATGTTCAAGTAATTATAATTAGTTGTGTTTCTTTTGTAGACATCATCAATTATTTTCTTCCTTAAAATATTCAAAAAAAATGTGTGTTCAAGTACATATAATAAGTAAGGTTCTCCTCTTATTAGGTGAATGTATGTCTTTAAAATTATTGTAGATTTTTTTATCATTTAGTGATCTCAAGTTCAAATTAGGGACGTATTGGCGCACAATGTCAACTCAAGAAGATCAATGAAGCAAACAAAAATAAATTCAACCCCTAGAATATACTACAAATACTTCCAATATATCACCAATTACCTCAAAACTTATTGGTAAATCGACACTATCTAACATTACCACTATTGTCATAGGTATAAAAACATGTGATATGGAGTAGATAGAGTAGGTATGCATATAAGAATATCATAAAGTTGTGTTTTATTTTTTTTTATTTATTTTTTTATTTTTTTATTTTTTTTTTTAATTTGTGTGTGTGTGTGTGTGTGTGTGTGTGTGTGTGTGTGTGTGTGTGTGTGTGTGTGTGTGTGTGTGTGAGAGAGAGATTGATGATGAAGTTAGACTCCTTTATTTAAGGAGTTATTCAACTTATATATGTAACCTCTCTCTAATGTAATTGTGTCCTGAATGAATTGGTATAGAAGAAGAGAAATGTTATTGCGTATTCAATATTCTATGCATATGTATGAGTGAATAGTTTTTTAGAGTATTTGATTTGAACCAAAGTCTATAAATCTATGGGTGTACGAGTTTGCATCCCTATCTTTTCTATATCCATGCATAGCACCCATGTCGAATAATCCTTGATATCACCTTAAATTTCAAAATGAACAAGTAAAACCCTCTATCTACTAAAAAACATCAGGAACCTCAAGTAAATCACTAGAAGAAACATAAAGAAAAGTAAGTGATCAATAGTGTTAAAGCAAAAATTGTCAATGAAATAGAGACATCATTTCAATGGAAGAATGAATCCATGTATTTCAAATTCAAATTCTAGATTTTTGAATGCTTTTATGTTGGAAATTGACAAGGTAGTTCCTTACAGTTTGAACCAATTTCAGGATCTCATGAAAGGCTTAGCTTCAAGGATGGGGGTGATGAAGATTTAGACAAGAGAAAAATGATGCAAGGGTAGAATATAATTACTAGGAAGCCAAAGTAAGACACTACCAATGTACAAATCATCAGTAGGAAGAGGTTAAGAATGATGGACCTTAGATTGTGACTTTCCTAGGTTTCATATCGAAGCTCAACATTGGGTTTTCACTTTGGTTCCTAATATGAATAGAGAGTGGAAAATGTGGGGGTTTTTCCTCCTCAAATGGAAATGTTTTAAGGAATATGGATATGGGGACTTGGAGGGTCTTGAGGCAAAGCCTTTCCTAGAGGATCTCAATGTTGATGAATCCATTTTAGATGGTTAGAGTCTTACATCAAGTATTGAAAAGTTGAATCCAAAAAAGGACCAATTAGTGTTCAACTATGAGTTTTAGACTAATTAGAAGTGTTAAATGTAGTAGGTCTCTAGATCCAAAAATTCACTGGAAGAACAAGGGATTGAGAGGGGGGGTGAATCAGTCCTATAAATATTTTGACAAAAAAGAATAAGACACATGAACACCATATATAAGTGGGAAACCCTAAAGGGGAAGAAAACCCACTAAAAATATGCTTATATTACACAAAGTAAAGTAATTTAGTGAAGCACCAACTTCACAAGGAGCACCAACCCCTAGTTTAGTAGAGCACCAACCCTACAAGGAGCACCAACCCCTAATTTAGTGAAGCACCCACTCCACAAGGAGGCTAAAACCCCTAGGATGACCAAGCACCAACTCAGCCACCTGAATATGTTTTATCTCTGATTTTTTTCTACCACAACTGATGGAGATCACATATTCATCTCACAAACCCTAGCTCATACCCTAGGTCTTCAAACTTGATATTTCTTCTTCTTTCCCAACTTCTCTTGGCTCTAAAATCTCATGTCTTCAATAATTCCTAAACATGTCATTATCTTCCTCATCCTTCAAATCATGCACACATACCTGCAAAACACTCTCTACATGGGTCACACTTTTCCCTCCAAGAGGACTAGTTCAAAAATGAACCCAAAACATCACTTTTATATGCTTTCTTTCTTCTAACCCAAAGGAGGTCAGTCATAAACCTTTGGTTCAACCAATTAATCATTAAAAAATTATCCCATAACTTTATCACAATAGTCACAAGTGACCCAAGTAGGTTGGCCTAGCCAAAAACCACTTTTCATGCACCAACAATCCTCAAAACCTTGCATTGGAATGCCAAAAATATCCTAATATTCAAAAACCATTTTTATTCAAGGTCTCATAAAATTCACCAAACATGTTTAAAATAACATTTAAACATCATCCATGGTCACAATGTACAAAAACCAATCAAATTATTTCGTTTAATGGGTCCATTGGCTCTTACCTTCTCAAAACAACAATGTTTCCATCACCCTTCATGACCTTGATCACATTTGGGCCTCAAGCACACCCAATAACATCCTAAAATATGGAATGTGAAATATATGGAAATTTAAATACATTTAAAACACTATAAACAAGTTATAAGATCATGAAACATCCACTGGTTCAAAGCACAACAACTTTTGTCTTCACTAAATCAAGCTGCCCAAAAAATTATTTTTCAAAAATCAATTGTTAACACCCTTCCTGACACTCTCAAGACCTCCAAATGGATTAATTGGATTTAAAATTTATCCCTCTTCACATTCCATGTGATATAAAGCATCACCCAATACATCTTATGCTCCAACCAACTCAATTATTCATCAAAAACAATTCTATCCTAGATATCCAAAAATATTCTTGTCCAAAACCTGACCTAGAAACCATATAAAAACTCATCATCATGAAGAAAAAATTATATGAATGGAAATATATCTAAATTATCTTTCCAACACAACTTTAATCACCTCCTAATTCCTATGTAGCTCTTGTTATGTCCATTTCACTAAAGACTGCTTTTTAACTGCCTCAAAACTACCCTTTGACTAATCAACCTAAATAGGGCACACTTTTTCCATTTTCATGACATCACCATGACCTGAAACCTTCATTTTGACATCAATAAAAACTCTTGGGATATCATAAATGGAAATTTATTCATTACCTCATTTGGAAAACTTTTCCAAACTGGAAATGAAATCTTCATAAACAAGAAAATTCATGGTGGGGCCCACATATGTCCACATGCTCTATCATACCTTTATGGAAATCTAGGAGATTCCTATACAACATCCAATCATAAATTTTAAGGAACCAATCAAAACTGGGCTTGTACAAGCAACTTTTTGCAAGTTGCTCCTAGCTAGGGTTTAGCTAGGGTTTCAAACCACTTTACCTTCTTAATGATTGTTCATAAAAACGTCATGATCAAACCACCTCATTATTTTTATGAAAGATTTATAATTGACATTATAATCTACCCCAAATATCTCATGTCCCCATGCAAATCATACAATTCACAATGAGCATCAAAAGGTCCAACTTTGCTTGAAAACACACTAGTTACTTACCGGTTTTGCCAAAACTTGCATAACTTCAAAATTATTCAGAATGACCTGAAAAATTGGCATGAATCATCATGAAAACATCCTCTAATTTCCATACTCACCATATAGCTCATATATGGCTCAAATTCTCCATCCATAGTGACTTACCTATGTAAACTTGTTTGTTTCTCACATTGCTTGCTTCCCAAGGACCCAAATATACATCTAACCTCTGAATTATGACCTTGAAACTCACCATACACTCCTTAGGTATACTGTCAATATACTACTATCATGCTTTAACAAGAACCATCAGCTCTAAATCTCATGCCTCTACCTCATTCTGCATGTTCCAGGGCTAGAAACAAGCCTGGAATGACCTGACTCAATGTTAAAACCACATGACCTAACCATGCTGACCTCATGTAGACCCAAAGACACCCATAACACATCATATAGACCATTATTTACCTCATGAAACTCCAACCAACTTAAATGACTCAAATCAGTGACTTATCTCACTAGAACCATGCACCAGGACCTCATTGAACTCACCAAAACTTGACACAACCAACAACATTCATACTTTGACACTTGAATAACATCATAGGGAGACTCACATGACATCATGACACCCTTTTCCATCAATGGGGGTTGACATCAATGACAACACAATCTCCCCTTTGTTATTGATGGTAACCATCACTAATACAAGCTGCAAAATAGCTGCCCCTAAGTTTTTTCACCTCCATTTTGTCTTCAAAACCAATCTCTGGGTCTCTCTCATGCTTAAGAATATCAAATTTACCTCCAAACCATCTTGCGAATTTTTAGAACTTTGTATCCCTGAAAAGTACCTTCAGTGCATTTTTGACAATATTTGACAAGCCCTAACATCTCAATCTTAGCATGCCACAACTCCTTATGGCTCCCCCTATGATAATACATTCTATATCTAGTGGTAAATACATTTTTTTTTCTTTTTAACCTTGAAATCAAGTCATGGAGAAACACTATTTCTTCATCATCATCCCTAAAGTAGTGTTTCGATCAACTAAGCATCCTAATATATCATATAACCTCCTTTCATATCATTAGAAAAACATCAAATCTCTACCCTTCATCACACTATCTCAGCTTAGTGCACTATTATAGCCTAAAATCAATCATGTTTTAGTACACTTCAAGTAAAATTTTAGGTCTTAACACTGTTAACCAACTACCAATAACCATTTTACAAGCTCCCTTCATGACTTAGACTTTCAAGTGATTTTGATCACCATACTCTAGAACTTGTAAGGCTGCATTATGATGCAAAAACCATCCTTTCACATACCTTAGAAGGCATTTACGTACGTCATATAGGTCACATTAAACTTTTTTCATTCATATATGGATTCTTTTCGTGCCAGTAGCCACTGATATCTTTGTTAACTTCTATTTTAGTACTATGATCCTTGCATACTTACCTTGTACTCTTCATAAGTCATCTTAGACACAACATTCCATTTATGGAAGAAAAAAATCATGTCTCCCCCTACCAAAAACTTATGTAAACAAATGTAGGCCTCTATTGAGACAATACAAAGCTCATATTATACATTTTCATGAACCAATGGCTTCAACAAGTGTTACTAAACTTCAAGAACTTGTTTCCTTCTTGAATTGGAATATCACTACTGAACATACATTCATCAAGACACATGAAATGTGAAGTTATATTCTCTAAGAACTTTATGTACATGTTTGACATACTTCATATTGACAATAAATTGACAAAAACTTGGCTTTGGTCTTTGATATCCTAAAACAAATCACTTCATCACAAAAAATCTTATTGCATATGTTCCATCACTCTTATCTGAGAATAACATTGATAACTTTACATTCCAATACTTAAGACATGAATATGAGTAAAGGGGTATATTGTTCTAGATACATGCTTATCACATCATTTAAGCAGATTTAAATTATCATTAGGGTTTCTATGTTCAAACCCTCACTGGTTCACTTCATCATGAACTCAGAGTCCTTCTCAACCCTTACAAGTTTTGAACAATATGATCACACACAAAAATATATTCAAGGCAACTTACTTGTAGACCTAAAAACCTGTAGAACACTGTACAATGCCCTAATACATGACTGTACCCATATTATGTGTCATATAGACACTCTTTCAAACCTTCACCAATAAACTTATGAAAAAATATTTACAAGTACCTTGTTTCTCTATCACATAAAAATTTCTATAACACAAAATTTGAAATATGAATGCTTCACTTTAAAGACATGGAAAACTAAATGGCTTCAAGAACATACAAATATCCATCACCATCAATGTCACCTTTAGAACTTACTCAAAAACTTTGACTTAGGTGTCATGTACTTACATGTAACATCCTCCTTCTTGACTTCAAGGAAACTTTTGTACCAATCCCTTAAATAGTATTGAGTCCACTGAGTTAAACCAAACTTGAGTACACTCTCACACCTTCAGGGATGAGAACTCTTTAAGATTTTATGCACAAAACAAAGTACATTGTTACTTCACACACCACCATTTGTACCTTATTACTTCTTGTCCAAAGCTCACTATACAGGCAGATTGGTCCTTTTAGTTTCTTATACATAGTTAACACTTTTTTTTTACTCAATACACCATGTAGGAAAGCTTCTTGTCAAGCTTAGTCCACTGAAACCCACTTCTCCTTTTGATAGATCCTATAACTTACAACAAACTAGAGATTGTCACTTGAATTCATCAGTTCTGGGAGATTCGTAGTAGAAGACTGGTTTGAATACGATGATCAAACAATTGGGCAACTAACTTCTTCAATATCAAGGCCGTCTTCATGCCAGTGAGTTAAGCTCATTCCTCTCTACCAAATAGAAGAGAATCAAATCTTATATTTAAAACATTTGTGGGTATGTGGGTAGCATAGAGTTGTGGATTGTCTCTTGTTGTTTTCATATTAGTACACCATAACTTCAACGAGAAGACCCACCATGATTAGCAAAATGTGGGAAAATATGTTTCGAGTATCATACATCTGCTCCAAAATTTACATGAATATACTCTTGCTTCTGAGTTCATTAGTTGTACTTGTTGTCTTAGTTCAAGCTGAGCAATCTCCAGTTGAAACACTGATGGCATTCAAGGAAAACCTTAGAGGTGAAAATGACATTTTGCATGACTGGCAAAGTTCTAAACATCCCTGTAGTTGGACAGGTATTGTTTGTGATTCCTCCACTTCAGCTATCACAGGCATTCACCTAAGCTTCAAAGGCCTCTCAGGTTCTCTGTCTCCTGTAATCTGCCAACTTCCAAATCTTACAGACATAGAGGTTGCAGGGAACAGATTTGAAGGACCTTTTCCGGTATGGCTATCTAACTGTACAAAACTAGTCAAGTTGGATTTGAGTACCAATGGCTTTTGGGGTTCTCTGCCCGAATCTATCTCAGATTTTCATAGTTTAACTTATTTGGATGTTTCAACAAACAAATTTTCGGAGCCCATTCCCGAGAGTATTGGAAGGCTTCCAAAGCTCGAGTACCTCAATGTCTCAGTTTGTCAGTTTAGTGGTCCAATTCCATCCCAACTTGCCAATCTTTCTGAATTGACAACCCTGTTTCTTTCATGGAATTACTTCAGTCCTCCATATCTGCCTCCAAGCCTCAGTAATTTGACTAGACTAAAAATGTTTAGCTGTGCAGGTTGCTCTTTATATGGAACCATCCCATGTTGGCTTGAAAACTTAAGAGATTTGGAATACCTAGAACTCTCATATAACAATCTCTCTGGCAGTATTCCTAAAGAGCTAATGCATTTTCCAAAATTGGAAATGTTGGAGTTGTATTTAAATCAATTGAGTGGTCAAATTCCTGCTGAGATTAGGAATCTCACTTCCCTAACGGATCTTGATCTGAATAGTAACTATCTCACAGGCCCTATTCCAGAAGAGATCACATTATTGAAAAATTTGGGTCTTCTGAACCTCTGGAACAATAGTTTGACAGGTATCATTCCTCAAGGCCTTGCTGATCTTGACCATTTATATGATCTTGCTCTTTTCAAGAATCAGCTGACTGGCAACTTGTCTTGGCACTTTGGTAACAGAAGTAAACTTATTATTTTTGATGTCTCAAGTAATCAGTTGAGTGGTTTGGTGCCTCCATGTCTGTGTACTGGTGGGCTTTTGATAAAAATAATATTGTTCAACAACAACTTCCATGGAAATTTCCCAAAAGAGTATGGTTCCTGCACAACTCTCGAAAGGATTCGAGTGCAAAATAACCATTTGTCTGGTACAGTACCGAAAGGCTTGTGGGGGCTTCCCAATTTGACCATCCTTGATATTTCCCATAATTTTTTCCATGGGAGGGTGCATTCTAATATTGGAAGAGCCGTTAAGCTTCAGAACCTTCTAGTTTCTCACAATCAGATAAGTGGCCCTCTGCCTAGGGAATTAGGAAAACTTCAACTTGTGGAAAACTTTTTAGCTTCAGGGAATGAGATCAGTGGAGAGATTCCTTCAGAATTGGGATTCTGTTCAAACTTGAAGCACCTGTATTTAGATGAAAACAATCTGCTAGGAAAGATCCCCAGTTCACTTGGTTTTCTAGCCTATCTGACAGAATTGAGTTTGGCAAGGAATCATTTTACAGGAAATATCCCAGACACATTTGGAAAGCTTCAGCAACTTACCAGTCTTAACCTTTCTCATAATTTGTTGAAAGGGAGGATTCCACCAAGCTTCTCTAATTTGGATATTGTTTCTTTCATGCTCTTTGATCTGTCCTTCAATGATCTATCTGGCCCTGTTCCTTTTCCTCTAAATGGTGCTGTTTCCAAAAATAGCTTCAGGGCTAATGTGGGGCTTTGTCTTCCTGGTCAGCCAATGCCAAAACACTGTTCCAAGGAAGAAAGCAGTCTCAGAGATCTTCTATGGATTCTTTCTTTGGTTTTAGCTGTATGTCTAGTCACTGTTTCTATTGCTTCCATTTTCATCAAGAAAAAGATGCAACATACAGATTGGGGCAAAAACAAATCGCCCATGAACTCTCAGTGGAACATGGTGCCATTTGGAAGATTGAACTTTGATAAAAAAGAAATTTTGGGCAGTTTGCATACAGAAAACTTGATTGGTCAGGGAGGTGCAGGCCAAGTATACAGGGCATTGCTAAAAAATAATGAGGTTGTAGCAGTTAAGAGGCTCAATAGAAGGAGAAATGGAGAATTCTACCAGGATAATGGATTCAGAACCGAGGTAGAAACAATGGGCTCAGTTCGGCACTCCAACATTATAAGATTGTTTTGTTATTTATCAAACAATGAAACATATTTGTTGGTTTTTGAATACGTGTCAAATGGAAGCTTAGGTGACTTACTGAAACAGAGTAAAGCTTATCTGCTAAATTATGCAATTCGGTTCAAGATTGCTCTAGGCACTGCTAAAGGCTTGTCTTACTTGCACCATGACTGTTCACCCCCGATTGTGCACAGAGATATAAAGCCAACCAATATCCTGCTAGATGATGAGATGGTTCCCCATATAGCTGACTTTGGCATTGCAAAGATCCTTGATAAAATAATGCCAATGGGATACACAGTTTCAAGTATTCCAGGATCTATTGGATACATTGCCCCTGGTAAGCTTACGCCTGGTTTGCATTCTAATGTTTAAGTTATGAATTAGGACACTTGGGTTCTTTTACTGAAGTAAACTTTTGTAGCATTCCACATGTTGTAAGGTGTCAAGGATCATATCCAATCTATAGTTTTCTTATCTTCGCTTGTTTGTGAGATTATATAATCGTTTTTTTGATTGAAGGATAAACATCCAGATCTTTTTAGAGTCTTTTAGCATCTATTGGTATGAGGTGCACGGATAATAGGTCTAGGATTAGTGTCTAAAAACTGCTAGGTATTTAAGGACACCCGAGCCTCGACCGGAAGAGCCTATCCATCACATGACATCATACAACAGTTTGATTGATGCATCTGCCATAAGATCATATAACTGTTTGACTGATGCATCTGCCCATAGTAGAATGTAGTGTGGAAGATGTTAAAACTAACTTGATTCTTATCTGTAATTGTACAAGCAGTTAATACCATAGGATCTTATCTAGTTTAGGACCATCCAAATTGTACGACATCTTTTCCTTACCATGGGCAACTGAAGCATACTAACATCTTTCTATATGGATTTGCTAACCCAAATTCTTGTTCTTGCAGAATATGGGTATGCTAACCAAGTGACTGAAAAGAGTGATGTCTATAGCTTTGGCATTGTGCTGTTAGAGCTTTTGACTGGAAAGCAGCCAGTTGCAGCAGAGTTTGGAGAGGGAATGGATATTGTGAGATGGGTGGCTGCAAAACTCAGAGCAGGAAAGGGCTTGCAACAAATTCTAGACTCCCGGATACAGTGGGGATCAGAGAAACACATGCTGTTTCTATTGAGAATAGGCTTGTTATGCACTAATAAATTTCCACGCAATCGCCCTTCTATGAAAGAGGTGGTGAAAATGCTTTTTGAAGCTGGAACTGACCACAAATTAGAAAAGTTTTCCAAGTCATAAAACTAGGATCTGCAAATCTGCGTTTCCCTTCAGGTTGAATGCGGTCCAGAGTACTCTGTAGCTGTTTCTGATAGGGAAGAGTTTCCCATGCAGAGCAGAATTAAGTATGGTATTGTGTCTTCTTAATCAAACTGCATATCAACTATTTTGTCCAACATTTCAGGTCTTTCTCCAAAATCCATCAGGAGGGAAACAATATATTTGCTTTCTAGTGTAGGATAGGCTTTTCTCTAGGTTGTTTAACTGGATTGAGTGATAGATTCAAAGGGTCTATCATTTGTTGAACTGAATTGAGTGATAGATTGAAAGGATCTATCATTTATTTTCTTATCAATCGTATTATCGGATACTTTATAAGTTGCTGTGGGTTAAGTTTTTCTGACTGATTTGTTTGGGAAAATTTTGTATTCTATAATTAAAGTGTGATTGATTATAGTAGTTACTCTATTGATTTGGCCTTGAATCATGAATTTTCATTTGTAATTGTAAGAACCCAACTCAAAACTCTGAGGTATAGTTCAATTTTATTTGGAAATAAAAAAATCTTATTTTAATTTATGTGGAAAGTAAGTCAGGGTATATAGTTATATCGGTTGGATTAGGTGCTGATAATATCTCTTTTTAATATAATCCATTAAACTTTATTGTTGTACGTGTACTTATATTAAAAAAATTAATTTTAAAATTTGATTCATTCATTTGTTATATGTTGTTTTGTTTTCCCTAAGCAATAAAGAGGTTTTGAAAGGCACCCTCAAACCTTGTACACCACATTTAAAAATATTGCAATAAAAATTCAAGAACAATTTGATCCGCATCACACAACGAAGATAAAATTTTGATGTCTTGTTTTCAACATTAATTTTTAAATTTGAATAAAAACTAACTTTAATTTAATAAGGGTATATATATTCTTTTATATAATTAATGTATATGTAATGTATTATATAGACATGTAAAATTGGTTAGAAAATAAATGATAGACAATGTGCACAATACCAACTTTGCATTATATGGGGATTACAACGTAAGTCAAATGGATGGTATTTAATGTTAAAAAATAGAAGAAAATTGAGCAAAATTATTTGAATTCTTCCCAAAAGTTTCAACATACTCAATCAGAATAGTTCTTTTGTCATCCAAAATAAATCCACCGCCCCAACAGCCCTTGGATTTTCCATCGAAGCTTCATCAAAAATAAATAAAAATCATAACCACCACTTTTGAGATCTAAAGGGTTTCCGATCGTCTCAGATTTTGGCTAAGAAATCGGCACCTCCATTATCTGGATGATTATCTCCTCTCATTCACAGTTACCACTCGAAAGGATAGATTTGCAATTAACTTTGATCAACAGTATTCACTTGAGCAACAATATGAGAAAAATTAGTATAGAGTATACTGATACTATGCTGAAAAATGGACATATTTCTTGCTATTCAAACATGTCAAATGGCAACTCTTGTTAAGATTTATGAACAAAATTAGCAAATAAAACAACAAACTCAGAAATTAAAATTGTTGGCATTATATTCATCTCTTCCTTTTGGATGTGTTGTCTCACATTGCTTGTTGCTGCTTGCTTTCTTAAAAGTTATTCCATACACTTTATATATAGAAGGCTTGCATCTAAACAAAGATTCTCCTAAAAATAGAATGCTCTGTTAAAACAGATAAAATAAGATATACTTTTAAAATAGAGCATGCAAATCTTCAATTGTTTTATTTATGCTTTACTAAACTTAACTAATTAACCAACTCATACAATAAAACAAGTTGTTGTCTACATCCAAAAATAGACTCATGCAGGAGAAATTAATTATTTCTAACACTCCCCCTTAATTTTGACCTCCAATCTTTTATCAATTTGGAGTTGAGTCTAAAATAGGGTTCATTTTAGGGGCAAATATTCATACATACACGAATATTAGGATTTTTTTAAGTTTGAAATTGGTGATTTTTTTACTACTGTACAGTAGTAGGTTCGCCAAAATTTTATGGGTCATAATTTTTTTTCTCTAAATTTGCCTTGTTGTTTCCATTAAGTGCCGACCAATGTTGGTATATTCGTCATTATGTTATAATATAATATTATATATATGATTAATTCACCATAATGTAGTAATACAATATAATTCCAAAATTCGTTAATTTTGAGATCTGGGGTCGAAGCCAAAGGTAAAAGCAAATAAGCCTGTGAAAAAGCTGAAAGTATAAGCCATAAACAAAGGTATAAGTGGAAAAGATAAGCGATAAAATTTGAACTGTTAAGGCATTATGCAAAACTATTACCAGATGGTAACCTAAATACATGATGCCACACAGTAAAATTCTAGTATAACGTCATCTGACGGTAACAAAATTCATACTACCAAACGGTAACCTAAATCTGAATCACCATTCGGTTGCATGAACGTGTACGATCGAATAGTGGCTCAATAGCGTGTTCATATATCCATGTTTGGTAGCCTAATAGGCTAAGCCATGTTACCATGCTATCATGTAGCATGAAGTTAATTTTTCACAATGTCTTGAATTTATTTTTTGCATATTTATTTTATACTTTTATATTTTTGTCACATGTGAAGACTTCAAAATCACCCATACGATGGCCCCTGGTGCAAATGAGAAAAGAGCTCAAGGAAAAAGAAAATGCGACATGGACATTTCAAAATATTTTAGTCAACCCATAGTTGCACCAGTGCCAATAGGTGATTTCAAATCTTATTATGTTGATTTTTTGAAGGATGTAATAAGCAACTTGATTTCTTTGAAATGCAGAATACACTACCAATGACTATATGCCAGATGAAATTCGTAATCAACATAGTAATTCAATTCACTTAGATAGTATTGATAATATCAATTGCCAACAAATTCAAACTTCAGATAAAGATTCCAGAAATAGACATCAGAAACGTAAGAGTGGGAAGTGGACTTTAGGAAAGACTTATAAAGTTGAATGGTCAGCCAAATATCCATTTATTGAACATGTTGAACTAGAAAACGCTATTGATACTCTTACTAAATGTAGATGCACTAGATGTAGTTGGAAACTAAGCTGTCAAAGCACATAAATGTGTCCCACTTGGTGGCCAAAAATATTTTAAAATATGACTAGTAAATACATATTTAAAAATACTATTAAAACTTTAAAAAATCAGATAAATTTTGGATGCCTTGCACCTTATTATATTTTAAGTCTTAAAAATACATGTTTTGTCATTTTATATGTGTTTGGTCATGTTTTTGTTGTCAGACATAGTTTCTTGAAGGTACAAAAACTACAAAAAAGTGGAACACATTTATATGTTTTGACCTGCAAAGACCACATAATGCAATTGAAATTGGACACAATAAAGAAGCATTATGGGAAATTATATGAGTCAAAAAAGTCAGAAGATGGAACAATAATAAAAAATGTCTAGATGGAAAACTGAGGAGGATTGTTTACATATGAAATATGCAGCAGAATATGAAAATCATCATAAGCATCGTCAAGAACTTTTTGAGAAAGGTGGAACAATAAAGGCTAAATTTGCTAGAGCTAGCGATGTAAGTCTTTAGTCAAAACTTATACAATTCCAGATAATATTTCACATTTAAAAAAATGGAAGACCTATTTTAGATCTAATTGATTATAAAATATTATTTCAATGTAATGGGTTTCCAAACATTCCAACATCGCATTGGTTAGATACTAATGCTTGGGAAATGAAAAAGTATATGGCAGAAATTGGAATCACTTATTTGAGAGAGAAAGTAAAAAACGTGAATTGTATCTCATTGTCAATTGATGAGATCACAATAGTAGAAAATACATTATGGTTTTTCATGCATGTCTACACTTTCAATTTAAAAAACCATTTGAGGGAACCTCATCTACTAGCTATGCACAAAATGATTGAGGATTGTAATTATGAGAACCTTTGCAAACTAGTTATTAAAAATTTGAAAGAAATAACTGGTATGGATAGTCATTCATGTTGGTGTGTATTATTTTCCACATCATTAGGTGAGTCATCTCACTTAGGTGAGATCGTAGGTCCATGTGTCATTTAGGGGTCATTATGAGATTCTCTTACGTGTCAGTGTGTCAGTGCGTCATATGCGTCATTGGGAGTTACACTTCTATTCTGGGAATGTAACTCCCCCTCTCCACTTGAGTTGTCATGATTGCAGCATTGGGGGTTACTCAACACCTCCTATATGTACACCCCTTTGGATCTATGAGATAGAGGAGAGTTTGTGGATTGTAACGAGGTTCTGCCCGTGTTTCGAATCTTTGCATGCACATTTGGTTGATGCTCGCTCCTCTCGAGATCTCTTCACACTGTCATTCACACATCCGTTGATGTGCACGTTATCCCTCGTGATCCTTGCTTTGGGTTTCAAACCCTCTTACATGGTATCAGAGAGGATCTTGTGGATCCATGCACTCTTCGGTGTTGCTCGTGCGTTTTCCGATTTCCAGTTACGTGATATACAAATTTCCGTTGCATGTCGTAATGGATATTCCGTTCATGCTCTTCTTGCATTGATTTTGGGGTTTTATACCTCTATTCAGTTTTTCTTGGTTTGTTCATGGTTTCATTGCTCATTTTTTGATGTTTGGTGTTCGTGGTTTTTTAACCTTGAGGGGTTTGCATGATGTTTTGGAGGTTATAATGGTTCGCAGCTTTAATTCAGCTCTTGCAGTGGTTCAGCTGGTCAGTTTCGTGGCTCCTACTTGGCCCCTTCTGAGAAGTAGTTGGATCCTAGAACTAAGTTGGTACTTGTAGCTCATAGTTTGGCCTTCCTTCATGACTTGACCATCCTGTATTCCCTGCTACCTTCATTTTCCTTGTGACACTCATGTCCTTGTTGACATCGCATCGCTTCTGACTCTTCTCATCCTGATTGTGCTCGATGGTCATCTACTTGTTTGGATTGTTTTCAACCCGTTTTCTTAGCGCTATTGTTATTTTTTTTCTGTTTGGGTTTCATGTTGCTTGGCATGTCTACAATCGTGCACTTGGAAGCTTCAACCTATCCACCTGACGTTGAGACATTTAGTTTGAAGTGCCTGGTTCGTTTGTTCAACTCGTGTACCTCCACTTGCCTGTTTTGGTTGAATCATTCCCTCTTCCTTCTCAGCTGCTTGACCTCTGGTGTTAGCCATCCTCAACTCACATTGCAAACTCATTTGCTACTCGGAATAGGATCTTACTCGTGCTTGTTGTCTTCCTTGCTTGGCCTCTGGTCTGCTTGAGCTTCATGTTTGGAATTTAACTAGTTCTTCTATTTGGGAATTACCCCAACCTGCATTGGGATCTCTAGGTTCTACAGGCTCGCATGGCAGTCATGGCAACTTTCAACTCAGTGGCAATTCACTGCATTAGCTCCATTCTGACTGTACCTCATTTGAATCTCAACAACCGTGCACGTGGTCTCACCTCCCTACACCACTCAACGTTGTACATGGTTACCTTCCTCTTTCTGCGAAAAATTTCAGTTACCTGCGTGGAATATTTTTGGTCTCCTCACCTATTGGTGTTATTCAACTTTGGGTTTCTCTGGCTCGACTTTGCAACCAGTAACCTCTAGCTTACACATAGACCACCTGCGTCTAAGCACAACACATTCAGCTTGCCTCAACACCACTCACCCACAGCACTGGCTCGGTTTTTCACCAGCAATTTTTCTCTCTCACATGAGCTCGGTCAATGTGGGCCCCTTACCATCCCTTTTAGAATTGTCATTGGTTAAATCAAATCTCACCTTTTAAAATGTTTTAAGGTGTAAAAATTCATTTATCTTGGCATTGTAATAATTTTGGCTATTTTTTTGTTTTATTCATTACCTTCCTACGAGTGTCGAAGACGGAGGGTGAGGTCCGGGGTTGGCAGGAGGCTAATTCCCCCTCGTAAGCAAAACAAACCCTACCTAAAATTTGATACCATTTCCAAATGAGTACCCACACGACACCCTTTGCACCCATTTTAGGCATTTTTTTAATGTGTTTGCAACATTTATTGGCATTTTTCCATTCAGTTGCGGGAATTGTATTTATGCATAACTTTTGACTTACTGCTCATTTTTTAGCACTTATTTAGTCAAAGTTGCATGATTTTTCACACATTACGTGATGACATTGTCATTTTTGTAAACACACTACTTTATAAAGTGCCACATTCTGGGGGGGGTTCACTAGTACTCTTGGGTTTTTACATGCAGACGCATTATCGGCCGAGTCTGACGTCTTGCTTTTGTGCATCTTGAACTTTTTGATTCTACATCATGGAGAGTGATCTTTCCAAAATTGAGCATCGTAGGATCACCTTTACAGCCTCCGCCACTTCTCACTGGGAGAGGGAACTATTCATCTTGGCATGCTTCCATGGAACATTACTTCACTCTATGAGGGTCTTTCACCCTTCTTACTTGGGCTAGTTCCTGCACCCACTGATCATCATCATCTAGGATGACACTTGTGACCATGTCTTTGGTCACTTGATGATGCATGTCTTCAGATCTCTTGTTTCATGTGGCAGACTCAGATCCTCCCCACCGTGTCTAGAGCATTCTTCAGTCCCTCTATGGAGACCCTTCACATACTGCCGTACCATTGTTGTTGCTACTGCTGATTCAAATTGTCTCCTCTTTTCTTCATGTGATGATAGTTCCACTGACACAGACTCACCTGATTCTACTTTTGATGATGAGGATTGTGCACCCAGTTCTGATGTCGAGAGTACTACAGAGGACTCTTCTCCTCCTTCTCTCACTATTCCAGAGAGTGTTGACACATCCCACATCTCATCAGATATTGAGTAGTATCCTATTCAGTTATATACATTCATCACACCCACCTCCTTTCCACTTCCAGTGTGTGAGGCCCCTTCCACTCCTCTACCTTCATTAGATGACTCATACCTATCTGACATCACTCTTCTATTTGTTGAGCCCCCTCATTGGGATGAGTATCTTCCTGACCTTAGTCATCTTTTCACAGAGTCCACTTGTGATGCTCTACAAGTTCCTCATCCATCTACATGTATTTCAAAGGAGGAGTTCATCATCTCCTTTGTTGGGAGTGCCCCTTCTGGGACTCTTACCACTTCCACTTTTCTGGAGACCTTCATTGATCCACCCTTGCTTATGGATCCCTTTTCTATTGTGGGGGATGTTTTGTTTCCTTCACATCACTTGGACATCCTTTCTGTAGGTGTTCACCCTTCATACTCTGACAGTTCTATGCACTCGTGGCATTACCTTCTGTTCCTTCGCACTCACTTGCTAGACCTATGTCACACTTTCATGGACTAGACTCAGAGTTCTTCATGTTACTGCCTTCAGTTTCCTTCGTGGAGTGGGCAGACTTCTAGCATGTCATTTATGTCCTTCCTAAGGGTAGGCACATAGTTCAGTGTGGGTGGCTCTTCTTCAGTCTAGAGGTAGAGGATCTCATCATCAAAATTCTTTTGGGAGACCTCCTAGAGCTGCAGAGTTCAGATCCGTCCATGACATCTTTTGCATTCCTCTCATCTCCATCTTCTTCTCTCTTCTTCTTCTTTCTGAGAGATTGCCTCTTTGTACATGGGTACCTTTTCAGGCTCGTCTATAGCTGGGACCCATCTTTGGCATCTTTCTTAGATTAGAGAGTGTGTTTTTCTCTTGTGGTGGATGTTTTTCCCACTGGGTTTTCCTTCACTGCTTGGGACCATTTTCTTGTGCATGGGTACCTCATCAGGCTTTTGTGCCGGGACCCATTTCTCGTTTCTGACTTGCCACCTCATCCTAAGTTATGATGAAGGGGGGTGTTGGTGTGTAGGATATTTTCCACATCATTAGGTGAGTCATCTCACTTAGGTGAGATCCTAGGTCCACGTGTCATTTAGGGGTCATTATGAGATTCTCTTACACATCAATGTCAGTGCGTCAGTGCATCATATGTGTCATTAGGAGTTACACTTCTATTCTGGGAATGTAACTCCCCCTCTCCACTCGAGTTGTCATGATTGTAGCATTGGGGGTTACTCAACACCTCCTATATGTACACCCCTTTGGATCTATGAGATAGAGGAGATTTTGTGGATTGTAACGAGGTTCTGCCCGTGTTTCAAATCTTTGCATGCACATTCGGTTGATGCTCGCTCCTCCTGAGATCTCTTCACGCTGTTGTTCACACGTCCATTGATGTGCACATTGTCCCTCATGATCCTCACTTTCGGGTTTCAAACCCTCTTACAATTCAATCTCTACGAAGTTGATTTGTGTTGGGGCTGATGGGGCATCTGTCATGCAAGGTCAAAAAACTAAGCTTTTTTATTTGCCTTCAAACAACCGTTTCCTTGTAAATGATACATATTCACTGCATGACTCATAGAATGAATCTTGCTTACAAGATTGTAAGTAATTTTGAAAACTCAAACAATGCTAAAGTTGAAGAGCTTATACGTGATATTTGCATTCATACATGTCAAGCATACTCCTAATGTATTTTTGGATTTTCAACATTTTTTCACTAGAATTACCAACCACTTAATCAAGTTCCTTAGACTCTTGACACAAGATGGATATAATTGTATGATCCATTCTTGTATTAATTTTTTAGGAATAGAATGTCATTAGAATGAATTTCTCTTCAATAATCCCAATAGAGAAGTTGATAAGGTGAAAGATCTGCTATATCATTTTATTGATTTGGAGACATTATTAACATTAAGAGGTATTTTTCCAATGTTGAACGAAATAATTAGCTTGGTAAAATAAGCTCAGGAAAGATTCCTATATAGATTGTTGATTTTATCAAATTAAGCAAACATGTATGTATGATTTTGGATAGCTTATATTACAACCAATATTAGGATATTAGAAACCAATATTCAATAGTTGGAAGGTCTTAACAGATACAAAATATCCCAACAACTATTTGAAGTTTAATATCAATGGTCATCTTTATATCTCATATCGATGGGAAAAATATTCCAATGCACACTTTCCAAAGAGATCCTTATGTCTTAGGTTTGATATTGAGGAAGTACCAATAACAAGCCTTCTATTTGATGTTGCACTGTCTGGATACATGTAAAAAATTGATGAAGATATCTGAAAAATTATCTTTGTGAGATTAGAGAAAAATTTAAGAATAGTGACCTACTTGAGGCCATAGGAGTTGTAAATCCCAATTTTTAGAATCCAATGATTGGTGAAGAACAAACAACTCAACTCTTTACAAAATACATGTCTAGACTAATGGATCACTTTTACAAATCTTTAGATATTAATAAAGGATAATTGAATGGTATATTGAATAGAAAATTACTCATATCATAGTCTACACATTTTACATTGACAATGAGTGATCAATATAAGACTCTTACTAAACCAACAGAAAATGGAGCTATTACATGTATGTGGAGAAATTTCTATCACAATAGCATTATGAGGGAAACTATAAGTGAATACTTCAAACTATATGAACTCATATATAAAATGATTCTGGGGTCAGTTGAAGATGAAAGGGTTTTTATGCATTAACATTTGTTAAATAAAAACTTCACAACATATTGGACAAAAATATGGAAACTTGTTTGAGACTGTATGTTTCAAGATATGGAGTGGACACATTTCCATATGAAATAGCATTAGCTACTTGGACATCCCTTGCATATCGGAGAGCTTGTCAATCATATAAAAATCAATGGAGACTCATATTATGTTTAAATTGACTTAGACTCTAGCAGATCTGCAACTGCAAAAGATAAAATAAGTGATGAAGGACCATTAAAGATAGGGTTGTTTCATAGTTACCAGACACTTGAACATTTTCCTTTTCTAATATATATATATATATATATATATATATAATGACTTGTCATTTATTTATTTTTCCTTTACGTATGTTTTTAATATAATGTTTGGAAATTTTAAATCACTTCTATGTTTTTTATATATTACGTGAAATAACAGATAATAACTAGTTGTGCAAACTAGATGATGTAAAAAAATTTAATTACATTACTTAGGAAAGTATGTTCAATCACGATTTCTCAATATTGAATCCACACATATTCACAAATATATTATAATCCATATATCCATCAAGATTATGGGGATTAATAAAATACATAAGAGTGTAGAGATAATATTTTTTGTATTTAATTTAGCTGATTTGAAAATACACTATAAGTATAATCTATCTATACATCAAGAATCAACTATCAAGATTCAAGAGTACAATGTACATCCAAGTTTTCAATATTGAGTCCATCCAAGTTTGAAACTAAATTGTAAATCCATGTATTCATCAACTGTACATGTTTTAAAATAAGATAATGTTTCATTTAAAAAATACAATGATTGACATCAATAGTTCATATTCATTTGAATTCCTGTCCTGGAGCAGCTTATACAACATTAGCATTTGTATTATCTTTAATAACAACAAATTGGACTAATTCATTTGCAGTGACATTAATATTTTCAAGATTTTTCCTATCCTCACTAGTTGCATCTCCTGCTGAAAGGAGAGTAGGATCCTCATCATTTTTTTCTTCAACAGAATATCAGGATCCAATCCATGCTCCTTTATAATCCTTCACAATGTATTATTTTGCTTGTTTAACAGAACAAGTTTCTCTTTGAAGGCTATTGATCCCCATACACTTTCTCTTGATTTTTTAAGGTGTTCAGCTAACACTCACTCTTCAATTTTCAATGTCTGGTATTTGAACTACACATAAAAATCTCATAGTTAGGAAAGTAGATAAATTATAACAACATAAAATATAATCTTCAAAATATTAATTACTTATCAAGGCCAAGTCTTTCTCTAAATTTGTAATAGTGATATTTTTTTGTCTCTATTCCACTTATTGTAATATGACTGTGCCTTGGCGTTCAAATTTTCCAATCTGTTAAGAATTATATTTAAAACATTATCATTATTATAATTATTGTTGGTGACAATATTACCAGATTGTGCTTGAGAAAGTAAAACATCAATCTTAACCAGTTCATTTTTATCAATGAAAAAATTTGTTCCCTATGTGAAAAATTATGATATCGTTCATTAATTTCTTTGATCAGAGATTTCACTTTGATCTCCCATATCCTCAATTCCTTAATATTAGGCACAATATTTTCCATCACAAGGGCTATAAAATTATCAGCCACAAGAATGTCAACCAATTTTGTTTTTCCATCATCATCCAAAATTTCCTCCCCAATTGGTGAAGGAGGATCTGAAGTGGTTTGTTATCGTGACATTGGTTGCTCCTTTTGTGCAGACTAAATAAGATCATCATGATTGAATTATTGTTTCCCTGTTGCTTCCATTTCATAAAAATTTTCAAAGCTAAGATACTCCTCATCCATATCTATATTATTTAAAAAAAGTTCCTCTAGAACTCACACCACCCCAATGAAATGTGGGGAACTCTGAAATGTATAATTGTGCGCCCCCCTACTCATTCAAAGGAACACTATCCTCTTTCCCCTACCATGAGATGAAAGGGGAGGTGGGTGTGGTGCACTACTTAAGCGTTGAGAAGAGGGGGTGGCCATGGGTTGAACATGAGATTGAGGTTACAAAAATTTTGTGAGCATCAATAATTTAACAATATCAGTATGTTGTATGCACGAAGTCAAACAAGAGAACACTAAGCACTTAAAAATAATGAAATCAATATGGATTTTTTATGCTCTGAATGTTGTTTTTTTCCATAATCGATATATTGTGGCACTGGATGGAAGGGAGGTGGTGGCATTGCAAGCCTTGATTTTAAGGAAAACCATAGTTAAATTGAATGATAAAATCCTAAAACTAAGAATAATATAAATAAAATTTAAATATAGGATTTATTCATACCCGAACTTGAACGGAAAATAACTTGTGCATACTGAATCTCCTATTACTCAGGTATGTAAGTAATGTCTGGATCATTAGACACCATGGGTGATGTGTCGGACATGGTTTTACATTAGGAAAATGACATATGTCATTGTTAAGACTTGGATTATCATTAGTCTATAAACAAATTTAATCAAAATTAACATGATTGTGCATTGTGGATTAATTAAAACCTAGATTGGTTTGATTATGCATTTTTTCATGGCTATGTGATGATCCAAATGAATAACACATGCATTTTCTTATAGTTCTAGGCTATTGGGGGCTAGTGACAGTCATAGTGTTATCAATAATGGTGACATCAACTGAAACGTTGTCACCATACCCCTCAGGCCCAAGAAGGGTTATGTGCATGAACTTTGTACAACACATCGAGTCATTGTTTCACTTGCTTTGACTTGTTGAAAATAGATTATATATTTTTTAGAATTGATTTAAAAATTATTATTTTTATGAAAAGAATCAAGATAGAATGCTTTAAAAACAAAATTCTCACCAACTGTTGGTCCATAGACATTGCATATTTTTCCATATTCTTGTGTAGTGCAGTTGGAATAGTTGTTGATTTCAGTGCATGAAAACCCTCATAATAGAAATCAAGAATACAAAAAGAAGAAGAAATAACTACACTAGGATTCACAATGGATTTGTCAAGGTCAGAGCAAATCCTTGTTGAAAGATATGAACACCAATCGAATCTAACACTAGAAAGGGTTTGGAGAAGGTAGTACACTATGCACTGAGGAAAGTTAGTGTATCTTCCCTGTAAAATTATGCGGGCCTAGAAAAATTCCACCATGGCCAGGAGAAAGGGGTCTTTGATTGATTGAGTGCTAATCCCTCTTTTGAAGGGATTATTAATCTCATCCTCAACAGAAATCTTGTAATGAGACTCTAAAATTTTCTTTTTTTGATAAGGTAGAATGGTTTTTGTTGATACAAGAAATACATTTTGATGGGTTATCCCCGTAAGATGACGAATATCATCAGGGGTTATTCTGATGACAAATTGGTGAGATGGTAATGTAACTTGGAAAGAGTAATCAAAACTATTATATGTATTCATTAAATTTTCTAAAAAACTTAGTGTCTGTCTCATACTGAGGCATGTGCAGTAGTCCTTGGAACCCTAAGTTTCCAATCCAATTGGATTTATATTTAATTTTTGGTCTTCCAGAAGTTGTAGTAACTATGGATACAATAGGTTTCTATAAAAAAAATACAAATGTGCTAATTGAATTTTTTCTTGGTGCCATGATTCTTGATATTTTGAAAAAAAGAGGTGTTTTCATATACCTATATCGGTACCGTGTATGTGTTATGTGAATATATTATCATGTGGATAATACTGGAAGTGGTGAATCAGGATTATAGAACAAATTGTTTGGAATAGTGGTTGACATTGTGAAAAACTCTAGTCCAGATAGAAACCTACAAGTACAAATGGGAAAAAATGAATGAGGATGGGTATATATATATGAAAGAAATGGTCCCAATGGTCGAGGCCGGGAACATGGAACAACTAGTACATGTCTGAACAATAACATGGGAATGCTACCAAGTGGAAACACAAATGGGGTACCATGTGACAAACTAATAATGTGTCATATCATCATTTGTCATACCACATGAAATCAATATCACACACGTTGGGATCTGGAAATGATGAATGTTATTGAACATGGAAACCTACATTTGAAGACATATGTAGGAGATCCCATACGCTGGCAAATCCTTGTACAAGAAATGGTTGGCAACTGAATATGGCGTGACTATGGAATCAAACGGTAATAATAGATGGTTACTAGGACAAGGAACAATCTAAGGTACCACATGTCATCATGTCGTTAGGTTACCAGACAGTAATATATTTATTACCATATGGTAACACATATATGCAAACATCTGAAAAATTGGAAAAAAGTACATTCTGATTCACCACCATCCCGAAACCCTCATTTCCTAGATTCATGAAATAATGTGAATACCTTTTTCAAAACATTCGCCACCCATTCTATAATAATTAGAGTAATGCTAGATGGAGTTACTCTTCATAAATTAACTACATGTAAACAGTTGCAAACTCAGAGCTCGTACACAGATCAGAAAAACCCAAGACAATGTAATCAAATAATTCAAATGCCATCTTTTTCTAATGACTTCATAAAGACGTATGATGACAAGCTAATCTTCAGATTGTAAAATTCTACATATATCTCTTTGTTGAAATTATTTCTTCTAGTGAGATGATATTGTCATGTATATTATGTATTGCTTATCTTCATGCAAAGAAATGGAAATCTTATCACATACTATCGCTAAGTTTTATGTCACATAACATTTGCGATAGCCGGTGCTCTGATATTTCAGGTTCATAGAGATCCTTCAAGGGAATACTTCTCATGGAAAGTAAATTGACATCCACTTACTTATATGCTAGCTATAATCATAACTTTAGTTTTCTGTATGAAGTAAATGAGAGAATGGCAAAATTTCTCCAGATGTCCAATGGGAAAGTACCCTGAAAATCTAAAAACATATATGGCTATAACTGTTTTTCTAGGTGCAACGGTATTTCAAGAACTGTCACTTTTCTGTAAAGCCTATGACCTGTTTGAATTCATAGTGATCATTGAATACAATGTGCATTTCATGGGAGTTTTAGTAATCCACATATACTTCAAAATTCTTTTTCCAACCTATAAATGTGAGTCAACATAGGTGACTCTATGAACTTCTTGGGATGAGGCTCACACTGTATTCATAATATGTAAGTCTTTTGGTCATCAAATACATTGAGACTTCCTTCTAATTTCCTTGAATCCTAATTAAGATCAATCAAATTGATTTGAGCTCTTACTTTTAAATGCTTAATTTCAGACCTACTAAAATTGGTATTCAACGTTGTCTTGAAATTGGCAAGTCATGTTAAATATAAACATGTTTTCATCTAGCATACTTTTGTGTAGTCTGTGAAATGAGGTCATTCAAGCTTCCGATTTGTTGAACTTCGATGCCCAAAAAATCAGTTGCATGAGACCTAATTTATCATCTCAAATTTTTTCTTCATGATTGATTTAAATGAATATATGGATAGATCTCCTAGTAATGATTAAAGAGGCCTACATATAAACATACAATAATTTTCTTACCTTGTTAATTCATCTTGATGCAAGCATAATTTCACCTAGACTTTGAAAGCCATCCTGAATCAAGCAATAATGGAATCTTCTATTGTAAACACATTGTTGAGAATGATTTTGAAGTTAATCAGGTAGTATTATATGGAGATTGGATTTGTGTCAACTTGTGCATCTGTTCCTTCATGGCATTAAATTTCATTACTTTCTGGTCTATTTGAAATACAATTTCCTAGCTTCAAGTTAATCCATTTAAGAATGTTGATTTTTAAATCCAGTATTAAATTTAGTACATTTATTTTTAGCTGTAATATACTAATATTGTTCTTACCTTGTCAAAATGTGCTACTAGAGAAACATTTCATTATAATCCTACTCCTTATTGCATGAGTAAATTCTATCTTGCAACCAGTCTTGCATTTTTGTACAGAATTGTTAACTATTTCCATTTGCACTTGTAATTGATCTTGTAGACCCAAATCACTCCTATCACTTCCATGAGCTTCCTTTAGGAAGAAGGGAACTTATCCCTGACCATGTCTAGGATTCTCCATGTGTTTATCTTATCATCCATGCTATAAGAAATTTTCTTACATTCATTATTTATTCAAAATCACATTGGATCGATAGCTTGAGAAACCAAATATTGCAAAAAATGAGTAAAGAGTTAGTTGTATTGAACATTATAAATACTCACCGCATACTCCTTATTTTTCACTGCAATTTGCAAATATTTGAGGATGGGATAAACTTACTTTAGAAATGTAGATACAAGAACTTGCTTGAAGGAGTTACTTATTGTATTCCTTTGAAATAGAATCTCTTGCATAGCTGAAATTGAATGTAGTTCTTGTATACCTTCATAGCTCTTGATGGAGGTGTAAATTTTTGGCTACAACTTGAGGTAGCATATCCATGAGTGGAAGGTATTGTATGAATAATAACTTGCAGTGCAATCTCTTCAGCTACCATATCATCTTGAAGAATAGTTTCTATGCTATACTAAACTATTTTTTCTACAATTCCATACCATGACTCATTTTAAACAAACTATAGCACTACATATTCTTTATGAACTTTCAAAAGCATGAAATTTAGATTGAAACAAAAATACCACAGGCTTTTGTTTTCTTTGAATATCCAACAAATGATATTTCAAAACTTTTCATCTCTAAAACCAACTTTTTTCTAATTTCTTTATTATCTCATCAAGCACTTGTGCATAGGGTCACATAACTAAAGATTATAAATTAAGCAACATTATGTTTCTATATCCACTCCAAGCCTATTGAGGAACCACATGTTTCTAACAATTTTCCATTGGACACCAGATTTAAAATATAAACATAATAGTTGTCTACTGCTTCTACCCAATACTCCATTTGGTAGATGCTTGGGACTTTAATCATACTTATGACCATCTCCATTATACCAATTATATTATATCCTCTTTTCCATTCATTTTATGTTGTGGTGTATACCCTATGGTATCTAATAAATTTATTTTGGATACCATGTTGTCTTGAATCTATTTTGAAATACATTGGAAGTATATATGTCACATCCTCTATCAAGGCTTAGAAAACCTTGATGTAGTATCCACTTTGCTTCTTCACTAAAGCCTTGAAGTTATGAAAGATATTAAAATGCATCTGATTTGTGTCTCAAAAAGTACAACCATGTCTTCCAACTAGTATAGATCATCTATGAAAGTCCAAAACCTATGAATACCATCACTTCTATTGAAGTTGCTTACATTTGTCCACATAAATAAGAATGAACAATTTCAAGTGGTTACTACACCCTTAGTCCTATAGGTTATATTGGATATGTAGTGCTCGAATCGTGGCTTACAAATCTCTCTTATTGTCATATGTTCATTCATTTATGCTTTCGATATGTTTAGTAGGAAAACCTTGGTGTTTGTCCATAACATAGGAATGGTATACATAGGTGGTAGTAAGAAGTAAATGCCCAAATCATATTGAGCATTTAGCCAGTCTTATTGTATGGTTGACTAAAGGTTTCCCCCCTCGAAGTGGATAAGTTATTCTACTTACATATTATGATCATTTATCTACAATATTGTGTTCTATTACTGTTAATATTGTTATTGATTTATATTTATGCCAAGTAATTTCATTACAATGTGGCATCAGAGCCTGATCTCCGACCAGATTTACTTGAAAACCCTAATTGTGAAGGTTCAATTATATCTTATAAATTGATAACAAATTTTGCTGATGCAATTTTCTATGGTGTGGCGAAATTAGCTCCAATAAGATCCTCTCCAAATTTTAAACATTTTTGGAATTCCATTTTGCATAAAGTTATAGCATTGGCTTATGTTTTTTCATAATTTGGCTACCTAGGTTGTAATTTTTGGAGAATTTTTCTAAGTTTCTTATATTTTCAAGAAATATTTAGCTAAAAAACTAGTGCTAGGAGTATTTTTTCTCTATGATTTCCTCTATTCATCCAATAAATTTACGAAACCCCTGTACCCTAATTTTTTTTCCCTATTGCTTAATATACCTCGTGTTCCAAACCCTACATCATGATCGATAAATCAACTCGAGGACAAGGGAAAGGTCAAGAAACTCCAGGAATGACCCCAAATAAGGAAGATATGGATTTGTAATCTTTAGGTTTTGGAGTATTTGAGTGTAGTCATTCTAACTTCAGGAAAGAGTAAATAAGCCTATGGTAAGTAGGATGACCTCAATAATGAGCTTCTTCATCCTGAAAGGTAGTCATTAAGGGTGAAATGAATATGGATTTTGGAATTAATGCGGAAGCAGGACTTGTTTTCCACTGGACTTTCACTTCAAAATAATTAAATTCAATACCAATTGTAGTCATATGAGTTTGCTCTAGCAATACTCATACTGCATCTAAATCATGCCAATTAAGGAGGCTCCTTTACACATTCAGGTGATATTCCACACCAATGGAGTGGCATTATTCATGAAATTTGAAATGCATAAATTTGATCAAAATGATCCTATCAATTGGATTATAGTAAATGGACTAATTTATTTGATTGTATCATCATATCCCATCAGGTTGAATTAAAAGGTATACCATGGCATCCTTATATCTAGAATCCACCAATTTTTCTGTATCGTTGGTTATGTACTCAAACTCTAATGAAGAATTTTCTCAGTATCACATGGATGAGTTTTCCACTAAAGAGCTATGCAATTAATATAGTTCTAGTGGTGTCATATAATTATTCTATCTAAATTAGAAAATGTTGCAACCTAAATATGATCAATAAAGGATGTATGTTCATTAGATCCAAAATTTAACCTTTGTGTGGAGACCCTATTACATAATGGTATAATGAATGATCTATTTTTGAAGGGGGTTCTTAAGGACTACATTGAGCATGAGGTGTGCATGTTTAATCCACTCAAGGTTTTTGATTCGATGTACCATGGCACAACTAGGGAAGAGGAAAAATTTATTTCGTAGTAGTATGATTATTTACATTAGACATAAAATACTAAAACATCTCTTCTCGGTACCTTACTACATTTGGATAGTTTTAACTTTCTCCTCAATTTTGAAATTGTATCCTAGAGAGTATCCCATGCTTCTTTTGTTTTGTTGATTGCTACCACTCTAGGAGGAATACTTTCATGTACCTAGCTTCATGTATGTGCCAAGAGGGATTTTCCATCTTTACATTGATTTGCTCCTTCAAGGATTATCTATCTCTACTTGATGAGAGTACATTATATGATAGTGGAAAAATTATGATAGGTTCTATGCCAAAAAATTGATAGTTTTCAATATTTTCCCAAACTTCCTGGGATATAAAACAATTCCTTCATATGTTAGAGACCTAATGTCTCAGTTCTAAGTTTTACATGTGATATCCATGAGGAGTATACAGACTATGATAAAGATGTCTCCCAGAGTTTGATAGAAATTTCCCTAATGGCTATCAACTGAAAAAAACATTTCTCTAATACTAATTTAGCTAAAAAGGATATGAATTCTTCGATAAAAAAATAAAACATATTGAATTCAAATACTACAAATTTTACATAAAAAATAGACTGTAGAACTATTCAACACTTCTTTGTGCTCCATCTATTTCTTCCTTCCTTAAAGGCTATCACTTTCCTTGCAGTACATACAACTATTACTGAAATGCCTTTGACATTTTTATAGAGGGATTTATCAAATAAACAAATAACTCAAAACTCTAAAACTAGAGTATCTAAAATCTAGGGCATGTTGTGCATGCACTTAAAGTAGAGCATTTTTATTTGATTTGACTTAATGCCTGAACTATAAGAATAAAGATAAACTGATCTAAACGGTTTATTTAAAAGTAATCTATGGATTGCAAGAACTTTCCTATCAAATTTTGACATTTTTTTCTCTCAGGGATCTTAAAAAACTTTGTCGAATTGGTGTAGTCACGAGGAAATATGGTAGCCTTAGTAGTGTTTACATCCCACCCTCATGTGTGTGAAATATTAGTTTGGCTTCATAAGTCGTGGATTGTAAAATGTGACCCTCTACACCATAACACTAAAGTAAATCAATATTTTTTTGCAACATTATGTTCTCTTCCAACACAAGAAAACGGTGAGAGACTTTTTTCTATTCAATCAATTCCCATATATAGGTTCAAGTGAGACATTTTTAGGTACCATTTCAAGAAACTTTCCCATCCAAATTTGATAGTTTTTTCTCTTTGGGATATTAAGAGAAACAAATTCACACCTTCAATGAAGAATTGTATATGAACCTTGGGAGCAAGTACAACTAAATGAAGGAAAGTAAGTGGAAACCCAAAGGAAAAGGTATTAAAATAAAATTTCTTAAATTGTAGGAATTAAAGGATCAATTTTTTAAAACATATTGAATCTTCTCTTTGCTTAAAGTATATAAATTTTTTACTAATGGAAATAACTACGTGAAGGTGGAATCTTGTTTGGCGCCACTAACCTGCATTAATAAAAAATGGTAGAGATAGACATAAACAAAGTAAGATAAAATTTTACTTAAAACATAAAACTTAATAATTCAAGAGTAAACTTACAAACTATAAAATTATGTGCCATTGTACCAATTCAATTAATGAATTATGTGTTTTTGATCTAGTATTTAGGGTGTCAAGTATTTCTTCAAGGTAAAACTCACAAACTTTACACTACTTATTTTTTTTCTAAGTCTACCTATATATTTGATCAATTGAACATTAGATGCAAAAAATGTGAGAATACTGAATAGTCTTCCTATGTGTTTCAATTTCCTTGAACAATTACACATCATAATTCCTATTTGGGTATCTTTAAGACACATTCCAGTAATAACCACAAACCGTATAAAATACTCTTTAACTTTTCCATCAATGATTGGGGGTTGTCAATTTATTTTTTTCCTCCAGACAATGAGATAAATAATAATTTGTTCCCTCTCATTATTTTCTTTTGCAACAACTACATAAAACATGAGATGCATCAAATTGCACAAAAAACTTAACTTTAATAAATTATTCATGAATTTTACGCTGTGAGCTAATATATTAGTTTTTACTAAATAATGCATTTATAAATCATGGTTGGACTAGATTTTATGTATGTTTAAATTCAACTGATTATTTGATCTCCATGAGTTGTAGTTCTTGTGAATGTTAATATGTCTCAAGTGGATTTATTTATCTGCAACACCATTTATCGACCCAATCTTTTTTCTCAAACTCAGTAAAAAAATTACATACATGAAGAAATTTATCATGACATCTACCT
Source organism: Taxus chinensis (assembly GCA_019776745.2). Lineage (NCBI taxonomy): Eukaryota > Viridiplantae > Streptophyta > Pinopsida > Cupressales > Taxaceae > Taxus > Taxus chinensis. The sequence continues at coordinate 38,462 of JAHRHJ020003629.1, read as the reverse complement.
CATAAGAATAGTCCATGCACTTGCACTTGAGCTTCTAAAGGAGTGCAACTCACTTGATGTTGTTAGTATAAAATAATATTCATATTTTGTAAAGTTATCTTCTACTACTAACCAAAAAATCCTATGAAATATAGATTTACCATCATCACTTAGACCCATTTCTGAAATGCACTATTCAACTATGGATGCTACATCAATTAGATTCACCTCATATTTGTAATTCTACTGTTCTCATTTTAGGGATCTATCAATACATGTTCATACACCATCATATTCCCATTTTCCATGCTTTACTTCAGTAAAATTCCAAATATGTTGAACATCACTCATCCTATACATCCTACCCATCCAGTAGAACATCCAAAAATTATTGAATTGTGATGTACAATTATCTAACCATATGATTTGTTGATCAAATATGATGTTCCCATTACTCAAATTACCATATAAGATCTCAAAAAAACCTTCAAGAACTTTGTAAAATGTGCATGATCATAATTAATATATACATGATACTCCTTCAAAATATTTCCATCTTTCTTTATATTTTAAGGAGCATAAGTGAATGTTGTATGCAAAAATATGACAACTTGATATAGTTGTAGTAATGTGATTAGAATTCATTATGTGGTTTTAGTGTATAGTTATTTACAAAATTAACAACACAAAAATACCAAGAGTAAATGTCCTTACATAACCTAAAATTTTCAACTAATCATTAATCCCAGTGTATATTCCTTTCATGCTCACACAATATCTTCTCTCGAAATATAGTAATAAATGTTAATCCAATTATTTATTTACGCACTAAGTCACACATTTTGGCCTCTTTTCCATATTTTTAAATATATACCATTGAATTACATTTCCCTAAACTAACTAGTTTATTTCCATTTTCATGTGTATTCACTGTGTGTATATAATATTGTAAACATTTCAAACCACCACAAGTATCACAAGTTCCATCCAAACATGATTTCTTATTAAAAAGCTATCTATATTATCTTTTGCATAAAATACTTGAGATGAAATATCTTCTTGATTTAGGTGGGACATTTATCATACACTCCTGAAAAATATTCTCAATATGAAAAGTAACAAGAATATGCCAGAAAACATCACCATGTCTAGAAATTTCAATATGTACCCTACAACAAGTTGTGCATGAGTGATTTTATTTTAAAATAGAAAGGTTTTTCCCTTTCACAATTCATTTGACTAATTTTTATTTCAGGACAAGTATCTTTGAATTTTTATTAAAATTGTGTCTGTGTCACATCCAAAAAATGTTTAGGATGTGATTCACAATTTTGAAAATAATTTCTTCTTTTTAAAATGTCTCATTCATTAGGTATAACTCTTGTGTTAGTTTTCTAAACTTATTCAATTTTATATTTTAAGTCTTTAACTATGTCTTTGTATTTCCATGGGAGTCTACCAAAGAATTATCATAATTCACTCTTATTGGGATTCTTAACTCTTTCATGTCTTTTGATATCTTTCAATAGTGTTTTTACATTTATTTTTAGGAAATTACTACTTTTTTTAAATAGTTAAACCATATTTATTTTCTTCTTTACTTATTATAGTTGATCTAATAACATGTCAGGTAACATTGCTATCTTTGGTTCATGAGTTCGAACCTATTTCTTGGTATGCCTTCGTTAGATTGAGGAGAGGCTGATCTCTGCAATTCAAAAGAATGTCTGCACTAAACCTAAAATTGTGCTGAAGAGAGGCTGATCTCTAGCCAAAATCAGACGGTTGTAAATCTGCAAAATGAAAAAGTGGAAATGTTGGGATCCACACCTCTGGCCTGGAATAAGATTCTTCAAAGCCCTAACATCAAAGTGGGTCCGCACTCTCCTCAAAAAGGTCAGTTCAAGTGGGAAAAGGACAGTGAAGGTGCCACCTACCTGATGGTCCCAGATGGCTGTGTTGATAGGGCTTTGAGCAAAGTGAATCTCTCCCTTGTTGGTAAGTTTCTTGGCTCTAGACCTAATATTGATTTTATTAGAAAATGGGCTCTGAGAAAGTGGAAACCTAAGGGGGATCTGAGTATTACCATCATGCCACGGGGTTTTTTTCTGGAAAAATTTAATCAGCAAGCTGATTTGGAATTGGTGCTTCTGGGAGGACCATGGTGGCTGGGTAATATGGGCCTCTTTTTGAAAAAATGGTATCCTAGATTTGACCCTAACACTGAAAATATAAACACCATTCCAATCTGGTGTAGGCTCCCTGGGCTACCATTGCATTTTTGGGATGATGAAATTCTGCTAAACATTGCTAAGTCCTTAGGTGCTCCTATCGGACTGGATGGGCCCACGAGGAACAGGTCCAGACTTGCTTTTGCTCGATTCTGCATTTCTTCTGAAATGGAGCAGGAATTACCGGAGCACATCATCTTGAAATCTAGGTATGGGGTGTGGACTCAAAAAATTGAGTTTGAAACTTTTCATTTGAGATGTAAGCATTGTCATCGCATAGGACACTCCACCAAAAGTTGTCCCAAGAAGGAGTTCCCTACAGTGGAAGCTGAACAACCTGTGGATGGCTCAGTCTTGAGTAAGGAATGCAGGGCTCTTCACACTGATAGCCAGAGTGATGACAAAGCCCCTAGTCAGATGGAGTTGGACTACAATAGAAAGGGAAAAAAAGGGGTTTTAGAACTCAAATAAGGAAACATTTGGTCTGGCGTCCTAAAACCCCAGCAGCTGCTTTGCTTGCAGCACCTAGCAAAGAGGACTTGGAAAATCCTATAAAGGTGTCCTTGGTGGTGAACGAGCAAGAAGGAACTGTGAAGATTAATATAGTCCCTAATGATCAATATCAGAACAATAAGGAAGCTGAGATAGATAAACCTCTGTGCATCATTGAGGAAATATCAGACAAGGTTAGTATGGATTTTAAAGAAACTTTGCAGACTAACACTCCTAGGGGAGATGGTAAATTATCTACAGATATACCTCCTTGCTCCAGCAACAGGTCAGCAGTTTCACCTACTTGCTACAGTATCAGAACAGTTGATCCACACTCAATTGACAGGAATCAGAAAGAGCGTGAAGAGGGAGAAGTTACGCCTGTCAAAGAAGATGAGGAACTAAATTCTGGATTCACAAAGGTCATTTCAAAAAAGAAAAAGAGAATGAAAGGATTTGAAATGATCCCAGAATCACTTTACAGTGATAAGAAAAAGAAAAAGGACAACTGGGATACCTCAACATCAAGAACTACTAGATCTTCTGCAAGAAGACTAGTAGACTTTGGAGGTAGTTCTAAAAGAGGAAGGCCCTCAAAAAAGGCTCTTAGATCTAAGAGAACTGAGAGAGACATTGCAGATGGCATTCAACATCAATTGAACCATCAGGAAATCCCAACTCCCAATCATTATAAATGAATATTATTTCTTGGAACATCTGAGGTCTAAATGGAAACTCCAAGTAGAGAATCATCAAGGAGTTGCGGGATTCTAGTAGTCCTAGTATTTTGATTTTGCAGGAAACTAAGATGAAAGCTAAGATCCTTGAAACTAATAAAAAGAGTTTCTGGGAAAACTCTGAAATGGTGGCTGTAGACTCTCAGGGAGCCTCTGGAGGACTGGCTACTCTTTGGGATAAAAGGCATTGTACTGGTACGGTTCTTAATGCTAGCACTAATCATCTTGCAATCAAATTTCTTGCTATTGAGAATAATGGTGAATGGATCCTTTCTAACATATATGCCCCTAATACGGCTAGTGGGAGAAGAAAACTTTGGGCTGATCTTAAAACCTTTAGAAACCAATATAGTACAGCTAACTGGCTTATTATGGGTGATTTTAACTCTCCTCTAAACCCAGGTGAAAAGTATGGAGGAATCTCCAGCTTTTCTACAGGTATGGAGGATTTTGCTGATTTTATTGCTGAACATAATCTATTAGATGTGGATCTCCATGGGAATAAATACACTTGGAATAATAGAAGGTTGGGAAAAGATCTTATCCAGGTGAGATTGGATAGAGCACTGATTTCAGCAAGCTGGATTCTCAGTCAAGACTTTCACCTCTCTTCCTTACCCAGAGTTGGATCGGATCACAATCCGATTGCTTTAAATCTTCTCAATTGGACTAAACCCATCAGAAGCTCATTCAAATTTGAAAAGATGTGGATGGAGCATGAAAACATCTATGACAAGATAAAAGAATGGTGGGGATGGAATGGTGAAGGCACTGCTCAATTTAGATTGATTCAAAAGCTCAAAAATGTTAAAAAGCAAGTTAAAATCTGGAATAAAAGCATTTTTGGCAATGTGTTTGATAATAAAAAGAAGTTAAAACAAAAGCTCCAGGATTTGGAAATCAAAATGGATACAATGGGGAGATCTGTTGAAGACCAAACTAATGAGAAGAATATTCTTTCAGAGTTGCATACGATTTGCAGCAGAGAAGAATCTTTATGGAGACTTAAGTCTAGAGCTATCTGGCTTAAAGAGGGAGATAGGAATACGAAGTTCTTTCATATGACCACTTTGAAGCACAGAGCTTGTAATAGGATCATGGAAGTGGCTAAAAGTAACGGAAATATTATAAAAGATCCCAATAGCATCAAGGAAGAAGCACTAGATTTCTATAAAAAACTTCTTAAGGAGAGGAATATCATCAATGCTGAGGCTATTTCTTTTATGTTGGAGGCTATTCCCCAAGATAAAATTGAGGAACAGAGATTTAGAAATATCACCAAAGCTGTCACGCTTGAAGAACTGCAAAAGGTTGTTTTTACTTTAGAAGGCGATAAGGCTCCAGGCCCGGATGGTTTCTCCATTAATTTTTTCCAGAAATTTTGGGAAATTTGTTCGGATGATCTTCTCAGAGTGGTGAATGAATTCTACAGAACTGGAAATATTTTGAAAGAGCTGAACAACACTCACATTGTGCTGGCCCCAAAAAAAATGGATGCTAAAGACTTCAAAGACTTCAGACCCATCAGCCTTGTGAACGCTATCTATAGAATTTTTACCAAAATTATTGCTACAAGGCTTCAACTCATTATGAATGATTTAATCTCAAGGCAGCAGAGTGGATTAATCAAAGGCAGGATTATACAAGATGGAGTGATTATGGTTCATGAGACCATACATTCTATGGAGAATAATAAAAAAGCAAATATGGTTCTTAAGCTTGATATGAATAAAGCCTTTGACAAGGTTTCTTGGGTTTTTCTTGACAAAGTCTTAACTAAATTTGGTTTTCCGGACAAATTTAGAAAAATTATTAAGGCTTGTATCTCTACGGTCAGATTCTCAGTGGTGGTTAATGGTGAGCCTGTGGGTTTTTTCACTAGCAGCAGAGGGCTAAGGCAAGGGGACCCCATCTCCCCCCTGCTCTTCATTCTTATGGCTGACAGCCTTAGTAGAACAATTGGTAAAGCAGTCAATGACGGTCTTTTGAAAGGCTCAAAGCCCACTTCCATCAGCCAAGCTGTCTCCCATCAGCAATTTGTGGATGATACTATCCTCCTTCTTTTGGCTTCCATCATTGAAGCTAAGGCTACCAAGGCTATTCTGCAGCTCTACGAATCTACTTCTGGGCAAGAGATCAATTATGATAAAAGCTCCATTTTCTTCTTCAACACTCCCGAAGAAAGACAACTTAAAATTGCTAAAATTCTAGGCTGTAAAATAAGTGCACTTCCAGCCACTTATTTGGGCCTTCCTCTTGGCACTAAAAAATTCTCTAGCAAGGTGTGGGATGGTTTATTGGAGAGATTTCAAAAAAAAAAGGCTGGTTGGAAAGGATTCATTTTGTCTAGTGCTTGTAAGTGCCTGCTCATAAAAATTACTCTTCAAAATCTGCCCATTTATATCATGTCGCTCTACAAGATACCCTCTTCCTTCAAAGCAAAGATTGAGAGGATTCAGAAAAAATTCTTATGGCAGGGCATGGAAGAGAAGTTTAAATTTCACTTAGTTGCTTGGGATAAGGTTTGTACCCCGAAGTCTATGGGAGGATTGGGTATAAAAGACATCGAGAAAATGAATGAGGCTCTCATTGCGAAAATGGGCTGGAGAATGCTTTTAGAGAAACAACCCTGGATAGATTTAATCAAAGCTAAATACCTAAATCAACAAACTGTCTATTCTTTCCTGCAAGATGAGCACCTCCCCTATGGTTCCATTTTTTGGAACAATCTGGTTAAGAGCAGAAATTTCATTAAGCAGGGCAGTAAATGGAAAGTGGGTGATGGTTGGGATATAAATTTCTGGGATGATAACTGGTTTAATGGCAATCTTATGGACAGATTTGGGATAGTTAAGGACAATCTTGTAAACAAGTATGGCATTAAAATCAAGGATTATATTGAGGGAAATGGCAATAGAAAGAAATGGAAAAAACTTTCAGTGGAGAGAGATGATCTGATACAAATTATATCCTCCCTTCAAGATCAGTTAGATCTTATTCCCTTAAGTCAACTGGACACTAAGGATGAGCTGGTCTGGAATAATTCCATTGATGGGGACTATTCTGTCAAAATTGGATATAATACTTTCTTCGACAGTAGTCAAACAGAGTTCAATTGGAATAGGATTTGGATGGCTGAATTAACTCCTAAAATAAATTTCTTCCTTTGGCTGGCTATCAGAGGCAGGATTCTTACCACTGACAACCTGATGAGAAGAGGTTTTATAATGCCTAATAGATGTCATCTTTGTAAAAAAGACTCTGAGGATATCAGTCATTTGTTTATCCATTGTGATTATGCTACCAGAATATGGAGTTTTTCCCTCTCTAAATTTGAAGCTCTCTGGGTGGTGCCGAAGGATTTCAATCAGCTTTGGACTCAATGGAACCCACCCTATAGGCATTGTGTTGTCAGAAGGATCTGGAAGCTGGTTATCCCTCATATTATTTGGAGGATATGGAAAGATAGAAATGATATTATTTTTAGAAATAAGAATCAAAACTATAAGCTCAGTATTGGTAAAATTTCTAATGATATCAAAGAGAATATTGCTAGATTTAAACCCCCCAAGAACAAGAGTTATCCAGAAAATGAAGAATATGTCTTATCCAACTGGCAGATTGGAGCTGTCAATAGCCGTAGCAATTCCAGTAATAGTATTGATAGATCTTTGATTCAATGGCATCCTCCTGATTTTAACTGGTATAAGTTGAACTTTGATGGGGCCTCTAAGGGTAACCCTGGGATTGCGGCAGGGGGAGGAGTGATCTGGGATCATAAAGGTAGTCTGATTGCTGCGTATGCTGGAAAAATGGGAATTCAAACCAATCATTTTGCCGAAGCATTATCTGCTTTATGGGGTCTGAGAATTGCTCAGACTCATAATATCCAAAACCTCATTCTTGAAGGGGACTCCCTGAATATCATTAATCACCTTAATCAGTGCTCACCTCCAAGTTGGAACATCAAGGATTTTATCTTAGAGTCCATAAGTATCTGCCAAACCTTCAATAACATTCGGATCATGCATACTTACCGGGAGGGTAACAAGTTGGTAGATGCATTGGCTAATTATGGCATTAATGTTAACCACATTGTTTGGGATAATAATAGCATTCCTAAATAGCTTCAAAGCAGCATTCAAGCGGATATCTATACACATGCAAATTCATGATTTGGGTTATGATCATTGGGAGTGGATTAGTATTAATAAAGCTCCCACACGTGCTGACTTTAAAACTAAGCTTATACAAATCTTGTCGAACAATCAAGATTGTATGAAGTATAATGGAAAGTTCAAGTGGATTTATATAGAAATGAAAGTCGCGCATGCGGGCAACATTGTGCTCTCTACAATCTGGTTACAAGACTCTACGGATCCCCAAGACAGAAATAATGTTAATGATGATAGGGAGCGGGCTAGCAAAAGGGCCGTAGTTCCCACATGCGAACTTCCACAGGTTCAAATCAGCAGTCACGCGGGTATTTGTGGGAAAAGCAACGGCTATTCTAAACAGCAATTTCACTGCGCGGATAACAATAGTGAAAGGCGGACTGGTATTAGCACTCTTAAGGATTCTAAAAAAAAATTGCAAGCAGTTAAGCACGGTGACAATGGGGGGCCCCCTTGCCAGATTGAGCCCAGCGCGGATCCGGATTGGAAGGATAATGTGGAGCTTTGGAATATTCTCAGCCAGGGAGGCATCACCAACTTTATGGAGAAGATTCAGGGCCATGACCAAAGTATTTCAGTGCATTTTACGAAGGAGTGGAAGGATCGCACTGTGGATTATGGGGGGCAGAAGATTTCAATCAACGAGGAGTTAATTGCTGAAGTGACTGGCCTTGGCATGGAGGGGTACCACTTTTTTAATAAAAGGGTTGACAGAGAAGCTGAGGAGAGGAGATTTGTTGAGGGAACAGAGAAGTTGATCTTTGTCACGGCGGGCCTGCTTGTTAGTTCGATCCCTTCGCCTTATGATGAGGTTACCCGTATGATGGTGCGTTTCATTTCTTTGGAAGGGAGGTTCGTCACTGTGCCAGCTAAGCATCTTGTCTTCCTCAACCACTTCCGCAGGAATCACACGGTATGTTTCCCCCATTATCTGCTTAACTCTCTTGAGCGCTCCATTTTGGAGTTTCAAAAGCATGCTCGTGCGGTTCCTTTGCACCAGGGGCTAATTTTCTTGCTGCATAAATTGTGTCTTCTTCGATCTCCTGGTTTCCCTTCCTCCCCCGGCTCTGTTCCCCCTCTGCCCGGTTCAGCGGCCGCTAGCCCCATCTCTCCACATTCTGTCCCCGCCACTGCTGCTGTCACCCCTCTGCCGGCCTTCCCGGCTCCATCTCCCATTCCCCCCACCTCTGCTCCCACCCCCTTCACTTCCACTTCGGCCAGACCGGTTACCAGGTCCTCTAGAAGACTGAACCTTGATACCCCTGCTGTGGGGAAGGGTCCTCAAGAGATTGAAATTGCCCATAACCTCCTTCATATTAGCAGTGCTAGTTCTCAGGAAGCACATATGGAGAGCTCCACAAAAAGGCTGGAAGCCTTAGAAGCTGACATGAAGCTGTTGAAGGAAGAGGTCAAAAACTTGGCAAAACAAAAAGGTAAGAGGAAGAAGGAGGAGGAGGTGGCTATGAATAATAGCCAGATTGAAGATATTTACAAGAAGCTGAACTCCTTAGACTCCCGTTTAGGGAAGGCCAAGACTCGCCATGATTATAATATGGCCATTTTTAATGCAATTGAAGAGTTCATTGAGCAGCATGTCCGTAGTGTCTCCAATCTCAGCGGGGTTCCGGCAACCCTTTGGGGCACTGATAAGGAAAGCAAAAGGACCATTGATCAGCTGGATGTTACTGACTCTGCCCACATGACAACTTTGGCTATGTTCAAATCTTGGCAGAATATCAAATCCAGCATCGACAAAGCCGCCAAGAAGTAATTGTGGGTGCTTTTGCTGCACTTCTTTGTAATTATTGTTGTTTTTTTGCTGTCTTTTTGCTGCTTTTCTGCAGTGTTCGTACTGTTTTTGTTTTGATGGGGGTAGCTGCTCTTTGGCTACTTTGGGCTTCATTGTCCCATCTGGATTTTGATCCTTTCTGTTCTGGTTCTCATTCCTATTCTGGCTTCTAGGCCCTCTTTTGTTCTTAAGGGTATAGTCCCTTTCAAAAAACTATGTTCCCTTGAAAGTTAATTATTTTTACCAAAAAGAAAATTTCCTCGTATGCATCTTACATTTATAATTGTCTTCCCCGAATTATTTGAGCATATTCCATTCTTAATTTAGCATGCCATAATAATAATGGAAGGGCACACCTTCACATGATGGCCTCCTGTGCGTTTCTGGCGTGTTCTTTGTCACGCTTCATCCCTTTGCATTTTGTTTACGTATTTTTATGTATGCCACTATGAGAGAATGCAGAATATCAAGTTTGTTCTTCAAGTTCAGTTATATATCATCACAAACCTTTAAGGAGCACAAGTTTGTCCATCTCTGCTGGACTTTCCTCTATGGCTAAGCGACAAGGAACATCTCACAGTGGGATTGCCATAAATATAATGTATGTGATCGGGGGAATAATGTTAGAGTGGTGCATGCAGCAGGAGGTACATAGAAGGAGCCGAAGCGGAAGCCCAACTAATTGCCACTTCCATTTCGTCAGAACGCCCTCATTTAGTTCTTCCTACTTTGACAGGTGCCACTCTGTATACATATATTGCCCTGAAATTTACTCTTGCTTTCAATTGTATCTGATACCAAACATTGGAGAATCTCTGTAAAAGAGGTGAATCTACATCAAAGTGGTGGTCATCTTCGTCTCAAAAGAGTTTTGATGCCTCTTTCACTTGAGCATTCTCATGATCTTATATTTCTTCAGTCTAGAATTTGAATCTGGGTATTCAATTCAAAGCATACTCTATGTGATCATTTCAGTAATGAAGACCCAATCTTGTTTGATCAAATTTGGTATGATTTAACACCAATAGATTGGAGATGTCCTAGATGGTGTAGCAAGAAACATTGATTCTAGGAAGGGGATTGCACTTTACTATACTACAAATATTTGTTATCAATAGATTTTGAAATGTCGAGCCCTAAAGTGCAACATGTGTCGAAGGATGCTTTAGACAATATTAGCTGGTAAAATTCTCAGATGTTTTTGCGTATTCTATTATGTGTACAATCAGAGTGAAGGGCTCATTAATCTCCCAAAGTGAAGAAGCATCGCAACAAGAAAAGATTTCCAGATGTGAGTGAGGGGATTCAAACCTAGAGCCCCAAGCACACAAAGAACAATAATAACAACGGTGCTATTTTCGCATCTAGAGAAGTGGAATCCATTGTTACGATGAGACTCCTTCATATGGGAACACTACCGTGTAAGCAATATGGGTCTGTTGAGATCTGTGGGACTGGGAAACCTCAAGAGCTCTAACCGAACTATTGCACAGATTAACACGTACGTTTTTCTATGTACAGCTGCCGAAAATATAGTCATAGTTTAAAACATGGATCTTGATTCCATGGTGTTTTCTTCAATCTATATTTCTTAAAAATATCAGTCTTTCATATACTAATTCTTAGTTTTTTGTATTTATTTCTAGCACCTATAGTGTTTAGGATTTTATACATTCCTGAAATTTAAAAAATATAGACCCTGGTTTAATCTCTTTATATATGTATATACAATTTAAATGTTTTTGAGGAGAGTGATTGCATATTTTTTTTATTAGAGGTAAATGGTTTTAGAAGGGACCATACCTTGGAATTACAAAAAGCCCAAATTGGCCAGCTAATCATGTGAAGCAATATGGTTTTTTGATAGGTGGGGGGCACACCCCAACAAAAAGGCCTAACTTACCAGATATAACAACGAAAAGATTACGTGGTTTTCTTGATAGGTGGGGGAAACACCCCAACAATAGGCCTAACTACAAGATATAACAAAGAGTACCAAAGGCAATGAACAGGCTGCCATCAAGGAGGAAAAAAAAAATTAAACTAGCCTAACATTGATCATGGTAGTATATAATGTATCATTTATGTGAGAATAAGCTAGAGACACATGTCAGTGCTAGAAAAATATTAAAAATCAAGCATATAGTAGAAAGCTCCATCGTATATGTATGATGTTCATATGATGACAATTTGAGCACTAATAGAGAGAAAACAAAAGATTAATATGTGAAAAACTTAGTATGATCACCACACATATGATAACTATTGGCATAGCAGCTGATTAACACGATGAGATCCCTCTCCACCATCAGTTCGAGCTTTTGGTGTGACGGAAAATCATTTGGTATCAGAGCCAGGCAGTTAAGCGTGCCGCCACCAGAGTAGTTCTAGGATGGGTGACCTCCCAGGAAATTCCTAGTGTCACTTCCTCCTAATGCTATTAGGCCTGATTGGGTGTATACCCGGCTCCATCGTGCGGGAGGGTATTGGCATAGCAGCTGATTAACACGATGAGATCCCTCTCCACCATCAGTTCGAGCTTTTGGTGTGACGACAAATCATTTGGTATCAGAGTTAGGCAGTTAAGTGCGCCTGCCCCAGAGTAGTGCTGGGATGGGTGACCTCCCAGGAAACTCCCGGTGTCACTGCCTCCAAATGTCGTTGGGCCTAATTGGGTGTATACGCAGTGGGCCCAGAGCTCACGTGGTTGCATCCAACTTCATCATGCGGGGGTGTATTGGCGTAGTAGCTGATTAACATGATAAGATCCCTCTCCACCATCAATTCGAGCTTTTGGTGTGATGGCAAGTCGTGTAGCTCTGAACGCCAATAATAACATGTTAGATAATCAAACACATGTAGCTAGTACCAAAGTACCATGTAATCACACTTGAGAAAAAACATCATAATAAATTAAATATAAACAAACATCGTAATCAATAAGCACAATAAAATAGTATGACATCATCATTGACATGACTACAGATAAGAGGATCCCACAATCATGTGCGAGTGAAAGTATGAAGAAAATAATGTACACACATGCATGAAGTAGAATAAATGAGAAATATATGTTAGAATTGTAAGTAATCAATGTTATTATCATGAATAGTAAAGAATAATATCAATATAACCAATAACTATAAAGATATAAGGAAGATCAAATCATGTATAAGCACTCTAAGTGGGTCAATGTGAACAGTAATTTAAAATAAATAGATAAAACCTAAAAATAAACATACAATTACCCTAGTGTGAGTATGTCCCCAACAAGGAAAGGTTTCCCTCAGGTGGCATAAAATTGAGCTAAAAAGAGTCAATGTGTCTATATTCATGTCCTACATATATATCGAATGTGTTATAGAAAATATGTGCATAAAAATGGAAACAATTGTATATTTCGATGATTTTCAACACTTTTTGTATCACTATTTTGTATTTTCATGGGTTTTTATGTTAATTTGTGTTACTTTTCCATTAAAAAATGCTACATAAAGTGCATCAATTATTTTTGGAAACCAAAAAAAATATCGGTCTTGACACAAGTGCATAAAATATTTTACCGCATACTAATTTGCATCATGTTTTTACATTATAACTCATGAATTCATCAAATTTGAAATCTCTCCAATCCATTATTAAAAACTATGATTCTATAACTAGTGTTGATACAAATTTGTGACACTTTTTGCATCAAAACCCATGTAATTTTAAAATTATAACTACCGCCAATTGATTATTCAAAATGTTAATGCTACAATTAGCATTGAAACAAATTGTTTCATAACAATGACACAATTATGTTGGGATTATCATGAAGGTGGATTATTAAATTAAAAAATAATACCCACAACTCAATTGACACATTCAAATAAGAATCCATTCCAAATGTGTGATTAAAAGTAATAATTGTATGATTTATTGGCTATTGTTTGATTTTGTGTGTGTGTGCGTGTGTGTGTGTGTGTGTGTGTGTGTGTGAGAGAGAGAGAGAGAGAGAGAGAGAGAGAGAGAGAGAGAGAGAGAGAGAGAGAGAGGAGGAAACACATTTTGTCAAAATTTTATGTCTTGTGGTGGGACCTCCATGTCATGCTTTTTCACATAATGTCACAAGTCCCAAAGGGTGCTTTGGTGTTTAGTCGTATGTCTACAATCATACAAACATTGCTATTCATTGTTATGCTATTATATATTGATTAATGTAGATTATTAGATATGCTTATTATATGCTTACACATGAGAAGACATTTACTACTTGTTTTATAATGATCATATTTGAGGAACATTGATTTTTACAACCATGTTTTGTCCATATGCTTTATGTGGTTTACATCCTTGATGTTTTGATCATAATTTTTAAAGCTAACCACTATTTTGAGATAAGTGATACATGGTAGCTATTAAGAAATTATCATGATTATGATATTATTAGATATTCTTTTAAGATTATTAGTTAGTACTTATTACGTAGGTTGTCTAACAACCTATTAATATTGTTGGTTATTCCTATATTATAGGAAATATATTCCTATAAATTTGTATGGCTTACATTGATTAAATTAACCAAGCTTCATTATTTTGTTCAATGTGGTAAATTTGAACCAAATCTACATTTGGTATTAGAGTGAGCTATAAGTTCAATGGAAACCTAATAGATTTGTTTGGAAAAGGGTAAAAGTGGGGGTTTTGAAAGGACGCTCATCCTTTTACAAAAGCCCCTTAAGGCAGGGTATAATAATGAAGTAATACAAAATCGAATCTTATAGGCAGCAGAAACAAAAAGCCACTAAGGCAAAAACCAAGCAGTTTAGAAAACCAATTGTGATAATCCATAAGAGAAGCAAAACCGAAGCTTCAACAAAAGTAAAAAACTAAAATAAAAACCCTCAAGAGATGACTAAATAATATTTACCATGAGATCATAATCTCATTTTATGAAAATTATTTCCTTTCTTTGTTTTGTTTACTATTTTCCAACCATCACTCCTTTAGGATCCGAATTTTCATTTGTATGGAGAGAATACCGAATTGTAGAGATCTTCAATTTTCAACATTTGAATCCTCCTTCAACAAACCATTTTCAGTCATATCCAAAGGGTGTGTCAACACTTACATTGTCTGAAAAGGGGGGATGAGAGTCTCAACAACTTCCATACATCCTCTATTGAATTTTTCGATGAGCAATCAAAATCATCCCCAGCAGCTAGTAGGCTAGGTTGCGAATCCTTCCACCAAGAAACTTTTTCATTTACCTTTAGTTTCACTTTCTAAAAAGCAAAAGCAAGGTGACCCAAGGCAAAAAATTTCCTACATTTGAAGGGAAAGCCTTCATAGTCGAGAGGATGAGTCCAAATCCTATCCAAAAATTTGAGTTCAATGGAGGTGGCTGGATCAAGAGAGGTATCTAGATCCACCAAAATGAGAGGATATGTAGTATATGTGTAGAGTTCAGTATTAGAATCAGTGGAATTTTTTTTTCCCAATTTATTACCAATAGAAGTCAAACTCTCCTCCCCCAAAACTGCAGTGGAATATGAGGTAAACAAACCCAAACAAGTTTGACATTTAAAGTCCCAGTGAGAAGATTGAAATACAAGAACCATGGTTTCATCAACAAGTGGTGATTCTAAAGCTCCCAAAGCTTGGAGAGGATAACATCTCTATCTTCAAAAACATTGAAAACCACCATAAAAAACCCTGACATATCGGTAAATGTCGACCATACCTTCAATGAGAAGATATCAGGATAAAGATTTCTAAGAGTGAAGAATCAATAGACTAGGATAAAGGCCATTGAACCAACAAATCAACCCTAGGTTGGAGAAATAATGTTCATATTTGTAACACCGACTCCCTGAATGAAATAGAAGGAGGGAGTTTGGTAGCAGTAACCAGTTTAAGGGGCCAAAGAAAATGAGCTCACAACCGCAACCTTCCTATCCACAAAGCCAAAGAAACCCGCAATAGAGCCTCCAGATCCACACCCAATCAAATCTAATCCACTGTAAAGAGGCTGAAACGCACCACTGTCAACACTACTATAGAAAAACACATCTCTTGAAGCCTCACCATCATCCTGCTCACGCCGCAGAAGGCCATTTCCACTGACAAAAATTCTAGGGTTAGGGATATGGGGAGGATACAGGGAAAGATGGGGAGAGGGCAAAGCCACACTTCTTCTAAATTTTTTTGTAGGTATAAGTACAAAATAAAAAATAATCACTGGAAACCCAATAGATTGGTAGGGGAATTCATTTAGATATTTTCCCAAGAATGGTAATACCCTATGTAAAGTTGTTTAAATATTAGTAATGGATTCATATAATTCACTATTTGTGTTTGTTGACTACATCACTGACTGGCTTTGTCCATCATTTTTCTACTCTCCATCACCAAATGCATCCACTTCTTGTTAGGAAACCATACTATTTTGCAGCAATGAATAAGCCAAAAGTTAAACAATACAACAATAGTTTGCAGAAATAGAGATAAAAAAAATAGGATACTAAACATGTAAGAGATGAACACCAAATTTATGTGGTAAAACCCCAACTAAGTGCCTAGGGAAACATCCATGGCGCAAGATATCAAACTTTTATTAACTCAAGATGAACAAATTACACGTGAACTTGTTATGAGCTACTTTGGATCTCCACAAAAATAAATACACCTAATTGGTGAAGTACAATTAGGATTCCTCCTAAAAATAGAGTGGAAAAACGCCATTAGGATGTTCCTTCCTAAAAATAGAATTTGGTTGAATTCGTCTTTCTAGAAATAAGGGATTAACTCGTTAATTTTTCTTCGAGGATTGTGCCCTCAAACCCTCACCCTACAACAAGAGATAGGGGGACAAGCCCCCCAAAGACACCCCCCATTAATGGGAAGTCAACTACAAACCATGCCACAAAGGGATCCAAAATTTAACTTTGTTCTCAGATATATGCATAGAAACGTCAAAAAGGATAACATGAAACACAACGCCTATACACAAAGTTTATGGAAGGGGAGATTATAAATCATTGGTGAAAAAATATTTAAAAAGGGTAATTTTTTATCAATCAAATGGGCGTGAATCAAGTAAATTAATTCTAGAATTATTAAGTAAATGGCTAGACTAAAAATTAGGAGTAAAAGTTATGAACCTTACACAACTTTTTTTTCAATTTCTACAGTTGGATTTCGTAAGTCAAATGGGTCATCACCCAATGATCATATAATGTCATAATAAGGTATTATCTATCTATTCTACAAATGAAAAACATGGGAATTTGATAACTATGAAAAAGTAAACCATTTATCTTAATTGAGATCTTGGTGGAAATTGGAACCTACTTTTAAATACAACCATGTGTATGGCAGGACTTCTAGATTTTGTGTGGAATAAATCTAATGATTGTATTATATAAATTAGATGATATTTCAAATGAATTTAACAATATGATTATGAGAAGCATTTTTGGACACAACAATAAATATCTTAATAGCTTGTAGATGAATTTGGAAAACTAGGTTTAGGATATTGTAACCATGACTCTCATAATTGGTATGGGAAAGTTACACGAATTGTTATTGCTTGAGTTCTACTCCTAGATTGAGATAGCACAAAAGTGAGAAAACCTAGTTTAGTATCCTTGTAATTGTGGAACTCATAAGTGACTTGAATCTATTATCAAGTTTGATGATAATTATTTTAATTGAGGATTATTATTTTAAAATGTTGCATTAACATAAGCAAACATATGTCTAGGAAACTATTCGTGATAAACTTGGAAATCCTAATTTTGAGAAATTAGACATAAGATAAACATTTTAAAATAGTAGAGTAAAACTAATATGAATCTTGACTAAAATGTATTAGAATGGTGGCCTAAGTTTGGTTGAAACTGAAACATGTAAAACTACTTTGCATATTATGAGACTATCTATGGGAAAATATAGTTCCCTTGTGTTGACTCGGTGAACTAGGGTCAGTATCCTTGTAATGAAAATGCCTATGGGTGGTATGGGACATCCATGATTGTTACTAATTACTTATGTCATGTGCCTAGTTCATCTTTCTTTTATGACCAGTTTCATGAATGAGGGAAAAAAAGATCTCTTGTTGTGAGCTATGAACGGGAATAATTAGAGAGATGTGTATATGAGCTAGGGAGTGATCTGTATAGATGGAAATTTTTCTATTACAATTCCATATATGATAACTCCTAGGGATTAAATGTTGACTATGGGGAGTATTCAAGTCTACCCTCATTTATAGTCAAGTAGGATTCATCATGCTCTAGTTCATTTTCAAATTTCACAGGAATGTGAACTTAGTGTTGTCCTACGTATTTGGGCAAAGAACATTCATTACCATTTTTATTAATTTTTAGGATGTTATCTTCCTTCCCTGCTCATAGGTCTACTAAATATTTGTGACTACATTACACATGGTTCTCTCTCTTATCTTATTGATTACATGCATCTTCCTTCTTGTGAAGGGTAGGGCCACTCTTGATTTGTGAGAGGTGTGTGGTGATCCATAAGGCTTATGGTTGGAGCCAACATGCATTGATGATAATCATCCTCTCATTTTCATGACTTCAGCATTGGACAAAAATTGGAAAATGTGACAATTGTTTTTATATCATAGTTGTGATATATTGTATTTATGTATTATTCTTATTTGAGATAGCTGGATTATAAACCTTGTATATTTTGTAACTGGAAACATATATCAAGTGGTAAATGATTGTAACATGATATATGGAATGGTGAATTATGTATACTGAAACATATGGATTATTGGAATGTGGTTAACCTGTCTTTTATTGTAAATGTATTTACATAATTGTAACTCATGAAGTAAATTTAATTTTTTTTTTTATGAGTAAATTTTTTTTTTTTTTTATGTATGATTAGTAACTAAGTAATGAAATGAATAATTGGATGGAAATATACTTGTCATGTTCTTGTTAAATGTTATAGGAATGGATGAAAATGGAATGCACATGTAAAGGGATTAATTGCAATTACCTTAGAATTTTTGGATGAACATTTACATGTGAAATAATCTAGGATTATTTTCTTGATGTTATAAACATTGTTAATTGATTTCTAAATTTATATGGAAGAAAATTGTATGAGATAAATGTAATGACACAAGTTAAACCTACTTGTTAGATAAAACTCTAATTGTTTTTACTACTTGATCCAAAGGATCTTCATTAAGAAACACCAATCTATGAATTTTTTTGAATTTGTCACAATCAGTTGCATTGTGTAGATCGGATCAAGAGCTTTTCGGTGGTATCTTGAACAGTGCAAACAGAGGCCGTATACAGAAGATATATCACGTTGATTTTTTTTAACTAGAAAAATATTGGATTGCGTGCAGGTTTGTGATGACATGGATGTGTGCACATCTGAAAAGTTGGCCAATGAAATGATGACATGTGGAAAAGTGGTATAGAAGTAAAATGTGTTTTGTGCCTTCGGTCTTCAATACTTGTGATCAGACGGGTGGGCCCCACTATTTTCTGGCTAGGGTCCTTCAGCTAAGGTCAACACACTCTTTTTGCAGAGGGGTGTCTTTTCCTTCGATATTCATATCATTATGTTTGAGATTTTGTATATAAGTGCTCATGTTAATTATCACATGATGCATGTGGGATATATATAGCAGTATGTTGAAATTATACTCAACTTTTCCTTGTATTTGAACTGCCTTGGTGACAATCTGACTTGGCGAGTTGAGCTACCCCTATCTTTCCTGTGAACCAAGATACACCACAACATCACTATCTCACCTTGTCGTGCCAACCACCATCTCACCTACAAACTAACCTGCAGTGCTCATGCTCCTCAACTTCCTCCCCCTTCAACTCAGATCATTAATCCCAACATAAAAATCCCTTCACCATATTTAAAACACTGTTTAACTGACTATCCCACAAGTCATTCAACAAAAGTGGCCTAAGCTAATGCATCTATTCGCCTTATTTTAAACAAACTGCCCTAACTCTACACGAGCCATGGGGGATTTTCCCCCATAATAGTAACAAATGTGATGGAGTAGGTTAAGGGGACTTGACCCTTTAACCAACCCCATCCTAAAATAATACTTTTTCATTGAGTCAAATAGTGCTGACATGTTATATAAGGGACTCATTTGTAATTGAAGGGTAATCAATATAAGGTTGTGTATGCCTAATGGGGTTGTGTAATCAATATAAGGTTGGTTAGAAAAATTTTGGAGAAAAATTTCCATAGGAAGTTGGGGTTCTTTTTGCAAGAACATTATTGTGGCAAGTCTTTGAAGATCTGAATTTCCTTGTACATGTTTGTAAGTACTTTTAAAGGTGATTTTTAATAGATTGGTCCCATTAAAATGGACCCATAGATGTAGGATTTACGCTAAATTCCGTTCTCATTGATGGTTTCGTTGTCTTGCATTTTTTATTTTAGTTTTTATTTTGATTCCAATGTACTTGCAAATTTTTAAAATAATTAAAATAATGGAAAATTCATAATGTCAAAATTCATCCGATAAATCACCGTTTTAAAGAAATTTTTGGTGAATATTTTTAAATTGCTTATGATTAAGATTATTTGGTATCGGAGCTGGTCTATGATTAGTTTAATAGTTGCTTGGATTGCAAGTTTGTGTTGAATGTTGACAAGGTCCCATTCTAGAAAAGATGAAAGAGAGTTAGTAGGTGTTGATCTAGAAATTGGATCAAGACAGTCATGAAGCCTAGAGATGGCTAGGGATAGAGAAGACGAATTTTAAAAACCCTTCCTTGAAATGAAATAGATGGTGGAGGAATTGTATCGAGATCAGAAAAGAAAGTTGGAGAAAGAAGCCAAGAAAGGTAAAAAGAAAGAAGAGTCTTCTTCTTCATTTAAATTTGATTCTCCATCTTTGAAAGATGCTAAACAAATTTTTTATTTTATTCTTTCATTAAAATTGGATATTAAGTTCGAATTTCAAATGTATAATGGAGAGCTTAATGAAAAAAACTTGGATAATTAGATCAAACAGATCAGATAACACCCTAGTCACACTGGCACATCACTCAGCCTAGACTGAGCACTCACCCGAAGCACACAAAGGTACCAGGTCCCTCTTTAGGGTTGTTGTAACAGGATGTTAACATGATGAAGGAAGTAACATATAGATTCATAACTAATCCATCATTCCACAATGCATGCTACACTCAGATCTATGAAAGAACAAGATTAAACAGTAATCATGATTGAATTAATAACATGCACTACTCAACTACACACAGAATGACACTTAGATTCAGCCAATATCTTCCATCTATTAATAAATACAGAAGCTCCTTACAGTATTGTCAATCTATACCAATGCACATATGGAACTGATACAGTAGTTCAATCATATGCGTATATTCTCTGTTACACACATACATACATCTCCTTCCATAAATCCAGCTCTCTCTCTTTCTATATATATCTCTTATGCACCTAACATCATATATATAGGGTGGGGACTTTCCCTTCACCGCTTATCTATTCCAGAAATAGGCCGCATGCTATTAATAGCCACACACCATTTACAATCATAGCCACACATATAAGTGTGCTATCTATAGTCCTCTTGCAGTTAACTGAAGTGTCAATTCTATTCTTAGCTTGTCTCCATGCATAAATGCTTCGAACCACTTCTCCAAAGATAGACAATGCATGGTGCACACGTCTCTGCATCGTTGATGTGTTCCACATGCCATCTTCTAAAAATAGGTCTTCATGCTCAAAATCAGCTAAGTCCTGAAATCTGAACTTGCCTTCCACGCGTGGGTCCTTCCTGTCCTTCCGCGCCCTTGGTTCCGGGCCTTCTATCCCACGCAGACTCCTTGTGTGATCTTTGACAAGTATTCTTTGATCAACATTACCCCACACTAATCTCATTGTTGTCCCGACAATGGGTATGTCCAAAAATTGAAGGAAAGAATAGAAGAATGGAAAGAATAAGAATAAAAGAATGTAGATAAATAAAGAATTTCTATGAGGTTATTAGGCAACCTCCTCTGTATCAGTTTGCAGTATCAACTCTGGATACTCTTCCTTTATTTCACCCTCTAATACCTGTCAGTCAGTGAGTGATTGCTCTACTTTTTTTGGGATGTCCACAACAATGGATTCCAACTCATCCCTCACAATTTCTCCCTTCTCATTTTGCAGAACCAACACAACACTGGACATTGATGTCATTCTTCCTTCTAAAAGGTCCATCTTCTGTGCAATCAGCTTTCCAAGCTCTTCCAGCCGAGTCTTGTGTGGCTCTTGTGCTGCTGCCAGGGCCTCACACTTCTGTTTAACCATTGAAAATATTTCTGCATGGCCCAATGTCTCATCTTTCATCACTTTCTAGACCTCGTTATTCTCTTCGAGGGTCTTGATGTTGATAAGCACCTCTGGAGCTGTGCATATA
Source organism: Taxus chinensis (assembly GCA_019776745.2). Taxonomy (NCBI): domain Eukaryota; kingdom Viridiplantae; phylum Streptophyta; class Pinopsida; order Cupressales; family Taxaceae; genus Taxus; species Taxus chinensis. The sequence continues at coordinate 16,617 of JAHRHJ020003629.1, read as the reverse complement.
TTTAAAGCCTGGTCTACTTTCTTCAATACTTCCTGTAATGCTTGCAACAACCCTTCATAAGATGTAATTTTTCTCATCACAGATGCTTTCTCTCATTTGGCATCTTGTTCAGAGCATTCTGGCACTTGCATACGTAGAGTTTCATCTTCAAGTACCAAGTCCACCAAATTTCCCACATAGTGTATCGCTAAAGGAAATGTCTGTGGTACCTTGGCCTCTAAGTGTGGCCTTGCTCTGATTACATTGTCCCCAATCTCCTCTATGATGCTTATGAACACCTCATTCTTCTTCTGCATGAAGTCCCTCTCCTGTGTTATGTGTGCTATCTCTGCATCCTTTGTCTTCAACTCCTCACGTAACGCTCTGATCATGGCAGCTTTGTCCATGTTTCTTCTAGCCACCTCAGCAGAAACTTTCACCAATGCATTGCTGACTTGCTCATCTGACATGACAGTAGGCTTTACTGTCATGTGTCTAGCTTGAGGTGCCTTCTTCAGTCTTCTCAAAATGCATGACTCTTCACACACATCAAAGTCAGGCTCATCCATGTGGGTGTGCATTGACCACGATAGTTGCTTTCGAGTGCACACCATCACCATATCTTCATCCATTAACTCCCAGCCGAATAAATCCTTCTGCGCTATCATGCTCTGGAAGTGGGCACGAATAATTTTTCCTACATCCTCTGCATACCCCATGGCCAGTGGAATGTGCTCTCCACTTGTTCTTCTAGACCTTTGCTGCTTAGGAACTTTAGCCTCCAAATTTGGGACTTGTGTCTCCATGTCCTGAACATCCTCTGTAGCTGTCTCCTCTGGTCTTTTCTCATCCTCTTCTTTTTCCTTTGATGCCTCACCCTATTCTTCTGTGTCCTCTGGAAGTGTAGGAGAATTAGGCATGCTTTCCTCTGACTCTTCCACCTCCTCATTCAACTTCAGTTTCCTCCTTCTCTATGCGGTAGCCTCCTTTTGTGGGGAGAGTCTGGGTGATTTATGCACAGTGGTTGGAGTAGCACCTTGGGTCCTTGTTCTCCTAAATACCCTTTTAAACCTGTGCTCCCCTTGGACTGCATTCACATCCTCATCATCCCCCTCTTGTGGCTGAGGTGGTGTAACGGCGCACTCAGCTTCACCCTTACTTGTAGGATGTCTCCTACCCCTATGCTCCAAACCACCACTATCTTCGCGCTCCTCCTCCTCATCCTGCACTTCAACTGGTTCTGTGGGCTTAAGCACTGGGATGTTCTCCATTGTATGCTTTCCCTTTGGTGGTGCTGGAAGTGTGAACTCACCTTCCACATATTTTTTATTCTCCATTTTCAGCTTCAACTGGAGATACACCAATGCTGCCCCCACATCTGCTACAGCCAAGCTTATTGGCTTGATATTCAGTACTTCTGAAATGATCCTCTCTGTATAAGCACTTCTGCCAGGGTACACATACTTCTTCCTCAGCATATGGTAATCACAGTCTACCTTATCTACATTGAAGACCAGTCGGCGCATGTCTGTAAATCTATGAACAGATGCTTGAAAATACCTTGCAGTGAATGCGTAAGGCAACTTGCACCAAGGGCTCCAGACTCCATCTTTCATTGGGAAGCACATGATGCAGAAATGCTGATATACAACAAACTGAACTTGTTTCCCTACCACTGCTGGTAGGTCCTTTGGGATGCACCACTCTTCCCCAAATGTCACGTGGAGCCTGTCATACCACTTCTCTGCCCTTTGCTTTACATCATCTGTCATGGCCCCCTTGCATAGGTACTTGCTGAATCTTTCAGCTGGGGACTTGTTCTCCATGGGGTATTCCCATACGTTCTCCTTCGGTCCATCTGGTACTCTGATCTCCATAAATACCAGTGATAGTAGAACAACCCCAAAGCTGATCTTCCCTCCTGTGCACGCTTCTTCGACTATTTTCTCTGTAATATAGCCTGCAATGTTGTAGATTGTCCCTTCTGACATCTTACGCACCACATGCAACCACATAGTATTTACCTGAGACCACCACTCCTGATCATTCAACTTGGTAACAAGGTGGGCTGCAACTTGTACAACTGGACAGTTCTTCAATTTATCTATGTCCATTCCACGTGGACCCTTCAAGTATCCCAACTCCTGTTTGGTCTTTACAATCATGGATTTATCTACAAGATCACCTTTTATATCTTCTCCTGTGGCCTTCAGACCTGTAACTGATGAGACAAGTGCAGATGAGATTCTAACTCTATGTCCTGCAAAGTAGAAGAAGTCTTCATGCACCCTGCTCATGAGCCACTGATACAAGGGCTCATACTTCCCAAATATGGAAGCTCATACAACTGGTAGACCCCAATTCTCTTCAAAATATTTTCACCCGCATCGTCATACACTAGCATGTCCTCCGCCATGTGCTTGTTTGTTCTAGCAGTGAGCAAGGAATCGAGCTCCTTCTTGTTCTTTGAAGTCCTGTGATTATATTCACTCACTTTTCTCTTTCTGATGGGTGAATCCCATTCTTTCCCGATGATGACTCCTTCTGGATATTGCATCTCTAAAAATGGCTTTCGGGTGCCATCTCTTCCTCCTCAATGACTACCTTCTTCTTTCCTTTTACTGCTACTGCAGATGCCTTCTTCGGTGCCATTTTTACCTTGCAAATGTCTCCTCTTCAACTCTGCAACTTTGTGAATCAAACCCTAGCTCGATTCAATCATGCCCTAGGTGGAAACTTCATAACCTAACCCTTTTCTATCTCCCTGCTTCACTCAAACCCTTCACCACTGGGGATGCAAGCTTCTTGTCACACAGATCTGGTTGTCACACTTGGTTTCACACCCTTCGCACCTTAACTCGATCACTCGGCTCTTCACACTTGGCTCTTTCTTCAAATACTCTTAGTTGCAATGGTAAAAATGAATCCGCATCCCATCCTTATATAAATTTTTCAAATTTTGATGCATTTATTGCTCCTTCACCTACCAAATATCCCCTCATTCATTGACCAAATCTGTTCATTCCACATGGTACATCTTCACACCCAGCTATAACCTTCTAGCACGCCTTCCTACCCTCTGGTCACAGACTTCTCTTCAGCGCATGCTCCTGCACCTGAGTACCTCATCACTGTACCTTCTCTTGGTAGCTATCATGGCCTCCACTTACCTCGCGTTATACTGTTCTTTCATTCATCTCCATCCTTGGTCACTTTTGAGAAGCAATCCTCTTTTGACTTAAAGCACACCCGTAGCAGCTTATTCCTTTCACCTTTCAATTCCCACAGTATTTTTCTTGGATAACTACAACCACCCCACACTAAAAGTATGTGCAGTCCTCTGTGCATAAACAGTCTTCATACAGTAATTAGCTTCATGCGCACAAGCACACTTATTACACAAGAACAACAACAAAATTGACAAAGCATAGCGACAATGAAGGAAATACATTAAGGAAATACATAATTGAAAACCTAAACTAAATGGCAATACTGCCTTATTACAAACACCAAGAAGACTTATTTATAGTAGGGCTTCAGCCTACTCCCATTAAAGTAACTGGGTAGCCATGTTCCATCAAGTGCTTCTAACTGGAAAGCACCTGATTCAAGTATAGAAGTGATAACATACGGCCCCAACCAATGTACCTTGAGCTTTCCTGGATGGCACAAAAACTTTGAGTCATAAAGAAGTACCATTTGTCCAATCTCAAATTTCTTATCCCTTATGTTTCTGTCATGCCATGCCTTCTGCCTGGCCTTTTCCTACTTCTGACTCCATCTTGCTATGGCTCGGCGCTCATCCAGTTGAATCATCTTTTCGATATGCTCTTCTAAAGTATGTTCATCAACTAGACCTCCAGCACACACAATGCACAAAGAAGGTAACATAAATTCTATAGGGAGAACAACTTCTGTGCCAAACACCAACTGAAATGGTGTGGCTTTGTTCAATCTCTTGTAAGTTGTTCTATATGCCCAAAGAACAGCTGATACTTTGTCATCCCAATCCTTTCTTCCAACATCACAAATTTTTGTCAAAGTCTGGCTCAAAATCTTGTTGAAGGCCTCAGCAGTTCCATTTTCCTGAGGATGATAAGGTGTAGTTTTATGGTGTGCAACCATAAACTCATCTAATAGTATCCTGATTGTCTCATTTAAAAAGTGTGTACCTCGATCACTTGTCAAGCTTAAGGGACATCCATATCTTGTAAGAACATTCTCCCACAGAAACCTAGCTATTGTAGCTACCGTACAGTCCTTAGTAGGTGTTGCTTCTACCCACCATGTGAGATAATCTGTGCAAGTAATAATATAGCGTGATCCAGTCCTACGCGTGGCTGGAAAAATAGGTCCTACAAAATCAATGGCCCATTTCTCAAATGGTTCGGCACTAGTGATCGGTCTCAAAGGCATCTCATCTCTTTGCCCTAGTTTTCCTAGGCACTGACAATGATCACACACCTTACAATATTCTTTACAGTCCTTATACAATGTCTCCCACCATAATCCAGCAAGTAGGATCTTCTGGGCAGTCGCATCACCTGCATAATGGCCTCCTGCAATACCACCATGAGCTTCTTCCATGATATCCTTACGCTCATGTTCTAATACACAACGTCGTAATACTTCATCTCTGCCTAGCTTGTAGAGGTCACCACTGATTAACATAAACGGTGCCACACGTATAGCAAGCTACTTCTTTTCTAATGCTTTCATTCCTTCTGGTGCCATACCTGTTCGTAGAAAGACAACAATGTCTTCTAATTCCATGGGCACGCGTTGTAACCTATATAACTGTGCATCCAACATTGTTTCTTCAATTGTTTGTGCATCCTCTCCTAAATTGATTCTAGATAAATGATCTGGTCTAGAATTGCTTTTCCCTGGCTTCACCACAACTGTGAAGTCAAACTCTTGAAATAGGAGCACCCATCTGCATATGCACCCCTGTAAGATGGGCTTGTTTACCAAGTACTTCAATGCCATGTGATCTGTATAAAACACAAATGGTGTTGCTAATAAGTACTATCGAAACTTGTACAATGCATAGATCATTAACAACGCTTCGCGCTCTGTAGTTGTATGATTTCATTCCACAGGAGTCAGCTTCCTACTAGCAAAATAGATTGGATGATCTATAATACCTTCACCAGGTTGAGCTAACACAATGCCAATGGCCATGCCAGAAGCATCCACATGCACATGAAATGGTTTATCCCATGAGGGAAAGCACAGAATGGGCACGGTAGTAAGTCTCTCTTTTAATATCTCAAACGCTCAGTGCTGCGGTTCTCCCCAATAAAATGTACCTTTCCCCTTCAGCAATTCTTCCAAGGGTGTGGAAATTTGGCATACCCTTTTATGAATTTTCTATAATACCCTGTATGACCTAAAAATCCACGCACCTCACTCTGACTGGTAGGCACTTCCAGGCCTAAAATGACTGCAACCTTGGCTGGATCAACTAGCAAACCTTCCTTGCAGATTATATGTCCTAACAGTATCCCAAATGGCATAGAAAATATGCACTTCTTGATGTTCAAAGAGATACTCAATTGTCTACATCATTCAAACATTAAGCGCAAATTGTCACAATGATCTTTCACAAGCCCATATACTGTCCAATCATCTAGGTATACCTGTAAGAAGTTGTGAATAAAATCCTTAAATGCCTGAACAACTATGCACGAGAATACAACAGGCACATTTTTCAATCCAAAGGGCATCACAGTATAGGAAAAACTACCCCATTCAGTAGTAAATGTTGTCTTTTCTTGATCCTCCTGAGCAATCCTAACCTGATGATACCCAGAAAATCCATCCGTGAAGGAATATATTTCACACCCTGCAACTCCTTCTAGTATTTCCTCAGTGAATGGCGTAGGGAATGGATCTGTGACACATGCAGCATTCAGCTCCCTGTAGTCCACACATATCCTAATCCATCCATCCTTCTTGATACTGATCACCATTGGGCTAACCCATTCTGACTCATCAAGGGGCTTGATAATTCTAGATTTCAACATTTTATCAATTTCTTCTTTTACCTTTTCACGCAAATTAGGATTCATTCTGTAAGGTCTCTTTCTAACTGGCCATGCACCACCCTTAAGTTTGATCTTCATTTCCCCAAGTGATTCATGCACACCTTTAAGTTCATGATATCCTCGAGGGAATAAGTCCTGATAATCCCTGAGTAACTCGATGATCTTTGCTACCTCCGAGTCTGACCAGTAATCTCCAATTATGGCCTCCTTAGGCTCAGCCTCCGAACCTATATTCACCTTCTTTGTCTTCATGGGTTCATGGTAGGCACACACATCTTTGTCTGCACTATCCAAGACCTCACGCACCCCGTGTGAATGTTCAATATCTAGGTTCTCAACTTCCTCATCATCCACGACGTAAACCATCTTTCCTTTCTCTTTCTCAAGGCAAGCACGTTCAAGTAGTATGGAGTCCATTTCTTCTTCCTTTTCAAAACATGCTCTGAACTCTACCCTCACCGAATAATTCCTTGTATATGCTCCTCAGCTTTTGCACTATCTCCCATAGTTAAGCACTTGACAAATTTTAATGCCTCTGCTACAGGAGGTTTAGTCGAGAAGTAGTCAAAAGTCTGGATCATTCCTGCAGTCAAATCTTTCCAGTTTCCAGTTTCTCGATGTAGTTCTGCATATACATACCAAGCACATGTGCATCCTTGTAGCGTAGAATACAATCTATGCACCCAGAGTGAAGGTGGTAATGCTTCCTGTCCTACTGTCCAGAGTCTCTCACACTGTTGAATGTGATGCTGAACAGGTTGATCACCATGATAAGTGCAGATTTGCGTAGGTGCATTGTTCCTTATAAACCTAGTAGACAAAGCGACTCCAATCTCTTCCCAATTTATAAGATTATCTCTGTGGACTACCCACCAGCGCGTTGTTGTCCCATGTAGTGTATATACTAACATATCTCTCCTTTTAACTTGATCTGTCCACTGTGTTTCCATGGCCCTCAGAAAGGCAGGAAGATCTTCTGTCCCTGTATACCAAGGTACTGTGCTACCTATCCGTCAAATTGAACAAAGTCCATTCTTGCATGCAACCATGCTTTTCACCTCACGTCCTACTAATTCATATGTACCATGAGCCCAATTGTCACAAGCAATACTCATAGTATCACTAATAGAATGAGAATCCTCCCACTGTAGGATGCCTTCTTTTGATGGCTCATTGACCTCTGGGTCCTGAATAGCACGTACATAGACTCTGTTTAAATCCTCCTCACTTAGAGGTTTAACATATGGTGTAGAATTTCCATCTGTAAAAGGTATCACAACCCTTTCCTCCTTGTTTTAAAAGCTGATATACCCCTTATTGAATCTCAAGTCAACATTATTCGCATAACACCAAGGGCATCCAAGCAGGGCTGGAAAATTGTCAGCTTCTGCAAGTGCTAATACCTCAAAATCCCCAGTGAACTTGGCCCCTTGTATAGTTATAGATGCATCTTTCAAAACTCCTATGGGAGTGGCCTTAGTCCGGTTTTCCATAAACAACACATTAGATGATGGCTGCAATGGAGGCCTCCCCATTTGTACCCATGCATCTAATGTAAGCACATTTACTTCTGCACCTGTATCGATCAATATGTTGCTCAACAGCCACCCATCCACAACAACATTCAGAGTAATTTCTTTGTCATAGTCAATGCTATCAGGGGGAAGATTTGCATGCAGAATCTGTCATCCGGTCTCAAGACTTGTGCATGGAGTGTTCCCTTTTAACCAACTTCCTAATAGTGGAATAATGTTCTCCTGGTGCAACATCTTGCACACCTCTCGTAGATCATCGATATCAGTTTGGACTGTCTCTGATGCTTTCTTTTTCTCCTTTAGGTACTGTATCTCACCCTGAAGATTCCTTAGCACTTCCATGGTATCCTGGTAAACTTCCTTCTGATGAGCAGGATCTGGGTACCTCGCATGCAAAACCTCCTCCTTGGTGATCATAGGCTTCTTGTGCAATGCCTCTCTCACATGTGCTGCTTCAGCGCATGTAGTAATCTTCACTGTCAATGCCTCATGTCCTTCGGTTATCTTGGGCATCCACTGATCCTCTACCACGCGCTGGATTCTAACCATCCCGACGCCTTTGTTCTCTTGCTTATGCTGCTTAGTAAAATGCTCATATAAGTCTAGGCACTCTTCATAGCTATGGTTCTTTCCACATAAAGAACATGCAATATTCTGAGGACATTCACACCTATAGTGGTCAGGAGATCCACACGTATAACATGTTCCATGAGGGAACTCACCTCTTCCTCCACCACGGCCTCATCCTCCATATCCACCATGATATCCACATCCCCTTCCACGACCTCCTTCAAAATGCCCCTCATTCCTGTCATAGCACGTTTGATTATGATCCCCATCCTGGTGCTCATTCTTACCCTTAGAACTATCTGTTATACTTGTTTGTCATACCCCAAGGTCTATAGCATCCTGGATCTGACCAATCAGCCAACAATCCTCAGTATCATGGGTCGTGGACCTACAAATTTTGCAAAAGCAAGATACATTCTTCCTTATCACGCACTGTAACAAAGGACAGTGACTAGCATCATGATTCAAATGAAAAATTTCACAGTCCAATAGTAATGAGCATACAGATCGGTGAGGGAAACTATCCTTGGTGTGACCTTCCACTTCACAATCTGTACACCAAATTCCTGAGCACATTTCATGGGCTGAATTTGCTGATAGCTTCTCTAACTGCTTTGCCATAGCTACAATCTGTGCCTCTAGGAATGGACTAACGCCAGTGTCAATGCTCCCAACTACCTCAACACGTAAAGCTGCTTCCAGTGCTTCGTGTGGATCAGTGTATGTCTTATGTGACAATGCCCTTCTAAAAGGTGTAATCAATCCTCCAATGAACCATTGTGCATGTTGGCTAGCATGAATATCATAAGATAGCTTAGATAGAAGTGTCTTAAAATGAGCATCATACTCACGTACACTCTCAGTAGTGCCTTGCTTGATATCCTTGAGCACACTTATACTCTTCTGCTCAAACTCAGGTATATGGAACTCTTTCAAGAAAGCATCTCTCAATGCTGCATAATCCACACAAGTTTGATCAGGGTCAAATTTCCTATACCAGCTGTGTGCACGCCCCTGTAATGTAGTGGTGAATTGACTTTCCTTTCACTCAGCAGCCATGATCCCTTTAGCACCACAAGATTTCACACATATGCACATGTTTGGAAACATCCTCTATACCTCTATACTCTGGGAGATGAAGAGACATCTCCATATAGATATTATGTGGTTGTTGCAGGCCTTGACCACCTGATCTGGAACCTCCTGTGTTCCCTCTACCTCCAGAACCACTAGATCCACCAGAACTAGAACCACCTATACCTCCTGATCCACCACCTGTAGTTGGAATAGGGTCTATAGATGTACTCCAATGTGCTCCGACATTATTACTATACTGAACCCCTACAGTCTGTGAGGTAGTTCCACTTCCAGAGGTGAATCCAACATTCTACGCGCTCACATTCTGTGTGGATGATGTGCCTAAGAATGCTCCTCCAAATGACATTGAAGCCATCTGTCCTGCCATTGATGTACTTGATCCCTGACTTACTCCTGCTCTCCTACTTCCCAAGTTAGTTTGTTGGTTACTTGTCATACTAGATACTAAAAAACCAAGCGCAAGGGCTAGGTCACCAGGTGGATTAAGATGCACGCCCATGGTCCAGGTAGTCTCTGCTGGCACACTTCCATGTGAGGCTGAGGGGGGATCTCTATCATGCTTTCCAAGATGGGGGAGTTCCTGATGCTCTGGCTCCACGTCTTCTACGTGAGCTGTAAATCCTTCACGAGCCATCTCTCTCCTCCATGCCATACTCTCTGCAATGGAACATTGCTTCTCTATCTCCCTCTCACGCACCTCATTATACTTAAACTGCCTTTCCTCTCTCTGCTTCTCTACCGCTAGGTCTGCCATCTTAAACCAAACATGTTCCTGCCCCCATGCATGGCGAAGTTTAGTTAGCCATCAGTTTACTCTCTAGGTTCAAAGTTACCATTAAGATCTTGATCGCCAGTGGAATACCTTGCAAATATGTTCCTCTTGGATACCACAAAAACTAGAACTCAGCTACCTCTGGGAAAGAGTACGTCAAAATTGAATATTCCAGAATATAACTATTTAGAACACTGTAAAACCACATATCCACCACATGAGTCCAGATCAGATCAGCATCATAGAGGGCCTGAAATTCTTCCTGTGTCTAGACAAGTGTGTGATACCTCCAATTCCACTGAGATGCATAAGCAGTAAGCCACTCGTATAGTTCTACTAGAAAGATAGCAAAAAATCTCTCATATAAGCTGTCATACAGGTTCTGTTCTACCCAAGTGCATGCATTAAACTCAGATCCATTACTGAACCACAACGCATATTCTTCCTCCAGATCATGTATCCATTCCTCAATACTTGCTAGAGTTAACCGGTACGTCTTCATCGCGAACCATCCTGAAAACAACTGAAAAAGAGGTCCCAACAATGGAACCAATGATGCAGCCTAGAATTTACTAGATAACACCCTAGTCATGCTGGCACATCACTCAGCCTAGACTGAGTGCTCACCCGAAGCGCGCAAAGGTACCAGGTCCCTCTTTAGGGTTGTTGTAACAAGATGTTAACATGATGAAGGAAGTAACATATAGATTCATAACTAATCCATCATTCCACAATGCATGCTACACTCAGATCTATGAAAGAACAAGATTAAACAGTAATCATGATTGAATTAATAATATGCACTACTCAACTATGCACAGAATGACACTTAGATTCAGCCAATGTCTTCCATCTATTAATAAATATAGAATCTCCTTACAGTATTGTCAATCTATACCAATGCGCATATGGAACTGATACAGTAGTTCAATCATATGTGTATATTCTTTGTTACACACATACATACATCTCCTTCCATACATCCAACTCTCTCTCTCTCTATCTATATATCTCACACTCATCCTTCCCTCTTATGTACCTAACATCATATATATATGATGGGAACTTTCCCTTCACCAATTATCTATTCCAGAAATAGGCCATATGCTATTGATAACCACACACCGTTTACAACCATAACCACACATGTAAGTGTGCTATCTATAGTCCTCTTGTAGTTAACTGAAGTGCCAATTCTATTATTAGTTTGTCTCCATGCATAAACGCTTTGAACCACTTCTCTAAAGATAGAAAATGCATGATGTGCACGTCTCTACATCGTTGATGTGTTCCACATGCCATCTTATAGAAAAAGGTCTTCATGCTCAAAATTAGCTAAGTCCTGAAATTTGAACTTTCCTTCCGCGCCCTTCGTTTCAGGCCTTCTATCCTACGCAGACTCCTTGTGTAATATTTGACAAGTATTCTTTGATTAACAATGTGTGTGCAAGCTACTCATTTGGAAGCAAGAGATAAAATGACCAAAGATTCATCTTCAAAAAATAAGAAGAAGAAATACGGCATTAAGGAATTAAGTTTGAAAGAACAAGGTAAAGGAAAGGGTAAGAGAAATACTAATTCTACTGTTAAGAAAGAAGATGATAAGCAATTTTGTAATCATTAAAAAAAGAATCATGATGAATATAAGTGTTGGAAATTACATTTGAATCTAATCCTAAATGGTTAAACAATAAGAAAGGAAAAGAAAGAATAGCAACACTGTGGTATAATAGGACCTTGGGTCCAATTCCGGTGATGAGACCAAGATCACACATATGGGTGTACAAGGTTGTAATTCTTACTTTTCTTCTAGAACTAGTTCGTCTTGAAAGAACCCTAAACTTTACAAATTAAATTGCATGAATAACTAAGAAAGCATAATACCATTGCCACATCTAGTCAAGGTTCTAAGTATAGGAACTGTAACATTAAAACAAAAGCTTAAAGGAATTCTTAACTAACATGAATACAATTCAAAATCTAACTAAACATGCCTACTAATATGTTCAATTACCTAACCTGGGCCTAAATAGACCTAAGAGGGAAATAAAATTGGGATAGTTGCTACTCCAAACAAGGTGAAATGGCCTCTCCAAATGAATTATTAAGTCACTTTAGATATCCATCTACTAACCTTATTGAAGGCTTTAGGCAAGGATTGAACTTGACCATATATCATATTTATTATATGAGATGCAAATCAAAGCATGGTGTAAAGTATTAAGGTAAGAGGTGAACTCTTTTTATAGTTTTTCCTTTTGGGAAAAACTTGTATTTTGGTGCATGTGGGACTAAAAGCCCAAATTAGATTAGAATTTCTAATCATGATTAAGCTTTACTAATCACAATTAGTGAATTACCTAGTGATTAAGATGTGTGGAGCCTTAATCAATATCTTAGGGTCAATTAGAAGGCTAGGATAAGATTTTGAAGCTTGCTGAGACTTTGTGGAGGAAAGTGGAGTGATTTTGAGTGGTTGGAAGAGGGGTTTGAGCCAATAGTAGGGTTTATTGACCAAAACAAGGGAAAAATAGGCTTAATTAGCTAATAAATGCTAATTGTCTATTTTGAAGAGGATTTTGGCTTACAATTTTTCATAAAGTGGCATCTTGAATGCAAAAGGGATTAGACAATCAACAATGTGATATTAATTGGCCAAAGTGGCAAGAAACATCAGTTAATTAGCATAAATCACTAATTATAATGGAATTGGTAAGAATGATGGTTGATTTGCGTGTGTTTGGCAATAAGATTGTGAAAGTGGAATTTAATTGTCTACATTTTCCCCTATTTGAGGTGAAGTAAGTGAATTCTCTTCAAATACAATAGACAAGCATAAACAAGTAAATTTTTTTGAAGAAAAATTAGTACGATGAAGGATGCCCCCTTGAGTGTCGATGGGTTGATAAAAGAAGTTAATCGACGATTAAACAATGTGATTAAAATGGATAGAAGGAAATAGGATAAAACTTGTGCAAAACCTTTGGTTATTTAGAAGGAATAGGGGTAACGATAAACATGGTTGTTTATTACCCTAGGTGATTTGGAAGAAAAAATAGTAATGGTGATAAATGATAATGAAAAAGAAATGATTAATGGAGAATATAGGACAAGCCCAATCTTTGCATCCAGCCTTTCAATAAGCATCTTTGTCAAATCATTTTTCCCCTAGGTCTACATCATCGACATTTATTTAAATTAAAAAAGTGTAAAATAACATGAAAAGTTAAATTACTAACATTTGTTCATTGCTAAAAATATGTAACTCCATGCAAACATACATAATGAAATGCAATACGAGAAAGTAAAACGATGCTTAACTCAATGTAACATACATAATGCGATGCAATATGTTATCCTGTAAAATTGACAAGGGCAATTTTACCGATAACCTTACCGAAAATTTTGTTTTCGATCCCTCGTTAGGGATCCTTCGCGTTCAAAATATTGTAAAATCCCTTCCCGGGAAATTCAGTTTTTGAACTTAGTTTTTTTTGAGCCTTTTTGGCTGGGCGCATGGTTTTGCCTTGCAACATCAATTTTTGATGCGCCTCCTTAAAAGCCTTTGGCGCATGGTTTTCCATGTTAGCACGTCTTTCGGTGTGCCAAAGGATGTTGAGTGAGTTTTTGGTGCGCCAAAGGGCGCACGTAATATCTTTGTTACATCAAGTTTTGGTGCGCCAAAGGGCGCACATAGCTTCGTGTCGACAACTCGTTTGGATGCGCCAAAGGCGCGCTCACTCTCCTGTTGTCATTTCCTTCCATGCGCCAAAGGGCGCACGCTTTCCCCTGTCGACAGCTGTTTCCATGCGCCATTTCAAAAGTTGGTGGCGCATTAATGACAAAATTTTCTATATATACCCGTGCGCGCCGTGTCATTTTCATTGCATTTTGTCAAAGCACGTGATCGCTCTGGATTTGTCAGCTCTGCTCTGTCATTATCTCGCCCTGTGGACCCGCTTTCCGATTTTAACATATATTTAAGGTAAGAGGTTCATCCTCTTTTCATTTAGTTCTTGGTGTGTGCTTGCTTGCTGGTTTTCATCAGTTGTATTTGTGCCTGGCTTGTTTCCCTCCTTGAGCTTTTTGTTTTCTTCCTCCTGCCTGGTCTGTCGTTTCTTCTCTCCTCTTCTTCCCTTTTTCCAGATCTGCTGGTTAAAGGGAGCTTTCTGAATGCTTGGCCTGATAACCTTTTATAAACCTTACTTGCCAAGTTAACTATGTAGGTGGAGAAATGAGTGAGAAGATTTGAGAGTGGTGAGTCTTTTTTCAAATGACGCACTGGGCGCCTTTTACAATCAAAGACAGTCGCGCCCCTCGGCGCACTTTACCTGCATGCCAACATGCTAAAGACCCGCGCCAAGGGCGAACCCTGCCATCCTGCTGCAGTTTGAATTCATGTTGCCCTCGAAGCCGAGCCCCTTTTACATGCGGCAAGTTTAAATCCCGCGCTTCCATAAAAACTTTGGCGCACCCTTTATCCCTGCTACACGATGGTTTCATGGAGAAAGGGCGTTGCACCTAGCCTTTATGTAAACAAACTTATTTGCGCAAGATAAAGCTTAGGATAGGCCGGGAGCACCCTCCATTGCAATACATATTTCTTTGGGCGCACCATTTATTAATGAACCACAATCTTCCCAGGCGCAAAAAGGGGCGAACAGACCTCAAAGTAACATGCACTTTGTGCGCCCTTCGATAAAAAAATGCGACTGCTTCATCCATGCGCATGCGCCTTTGGCCCAATTTTGACTATGCGACATTCATTTCCGTGCGCCGTATCTGTTCAGCCTGGGTTAACATACATTTTTACAGTGTGCCCTGCCGCCGAACCTTAAAAGTTTAAACTCTTCTTCTGTAGTATTCCAATGGAAGATCAAATGACTCAGTCAAGCTTCTGGGATTGGGTTCGCGCCTTCTACGTTGCAAGGATAATCAGATGAGCCTTGAAGAACACCTTGTCGACGTCGCCAGGAGACCCGCCAAACCCAGAGGAAAGGCTAATAAGCTGACAGAGAGAGATGAAGTATAAATACCAAAGGGTCAGAATGCCCGAATCACAGGCAGAATGTAATATGGATGTCAAGGACTCTGAAGTTGGGTCACATTGGACATGAAGAATTATGGGAGAACTAAAAAGTGACAATAAGTCCATGGATGGACCGCTAATAGGCAGTGCCCTGCACTTTGACGGAGGAATCCCTGTCAGCACCAAACTGTGAATACGAGTTTATGATGGTTGTTGAAAACCTTCACAAAGACACAAGATGTGTCGAGAATAGCAAGGGGCGAGGTGTTATAAACCTTACGCCCGTAGCTGTGAGTTAATGCGTGGATCCTCACACCGGAACTATGTTGGTGTTAGCCAGCAAGAATGCATCAAGGCTTGGGAGGTGGGACAACCGAGACAGTTGCATGCAATTGGTGGAAGGGGTCTACCTCAGAATAGAAGGTTAGGACCCCGGTGGCTCAAAATATCCACGAGTGAGTTCTCGAGGACATCAGTGATACAATCACCTCCTGAGTAGAGTCTTCGGTCTTTCAGATGCCACTACTTCCATAAGTGGATTGTGCGGTACCTGGGAAACAATGAATAAGAATCTGCGGATCAGGTTTCTGCGGGGGAGAGTTATAAGCAGCACAATATCGAGCAAACTACAACAGTTCGCTATGACAGGAGTATTCCACATTGAACCCTACGTCGTCTATGCGCCGCAGCTTGAAAGGGATTTCCAGGGCTGCACGCGAAGTGGAACTTGGCCTCAGGCCAAATATTGAATACTATCAAGAGCTGAAGCTGGGAACCGCATCCAACACTTCGACTAAGATCAATGATGTTTTCTTCTACCACATCATGTGCATGTTGCACCCGAACTTAGCTCATGCCGCCACGACCAAGGAACACAGTAACAGCGTGGAGAAAAGGGGGGCCTTGTGTCACCCAGTTTCCCACGTTCACCTATCTAAGGGCGGTCACTTTTTGGGAGAAGCCGACTAGGTTGCCGAGGGGTATGCTGGACCAAAGGCTGATTTATTGGAACTATCAAGACAGCTCGTCACATACCATGAAAAGTGCACAAGAGAAAGAGGGCGGAACTCCTTTCCCCTCACAGTACGGCCGTGTCGTTACACATGCTCCTCATATCACAAGGAGGAAGGAGCTGTTTGCTGAGCTAGAATTGCTCAACCTGACGAGATTTCCATCAGGCCTACATTCGAGCCAAGGGGCGCTTGCCAAGGCTAAGCTTGATCCGATTCCATGTCCCTCAAATGAGGACATTTACATCGAACGTCATCATTGAGGTGTCGCTTACGGAAGAAAGGAGCACTTTTTCCCGCGTAGCATTGGCAGAAATTATCAGATGGCTGGGCCATCGTCCCCGAGGTTCCAAAACTTCGGAAGGATGAAGTGACAAGGGGACAATAAACAGATGGGGAACATTGGCCCTTCCCGCATTATAGAAGCAAGGGGTCCTCAGACAAATTGAGGAGAGGGTCAAAGAAGAAAGAAAACCATGCGGAGACAGAGGCGCTCCGGTGCGTATGAATGGGGTTTAATCTACCTCGCGTGTTGTGTAGATTTACAACTTCTCCTTTAGGTAATAATGCACCT